>PVJA010028409.1:0-27633 GCA_004027025.1 Myocastor coypus | reverse complement strand
CTGCCCACCTCTCCATCCGTCCACCCATCCATCCATCCACCCATCTATCCATCTATCCATCCATCCATCCATCTATCCATCTATCCATCCATCCATCCATCCACCCATCTATCCACCCATCCACCCATCCACCCATCTATCCACCCATCCATCCATCCACCCATCCATCCACCCATCCACCCATCCACCCATCCACCCATCCATCCATCCATCCATCCATCTATCCATGCACCTTTTATCCATCAGTTCATCCTGCATTCCTGTCTTTTCATCTTTCTTCTTATTAGAAAAGATTTAAGCTATTGCTCATTGTGTGATGTAAAATACACAGTTTGCTTTCATTCCTTGGTTGTTAAGAGCATACAAATTTCTCCAGGAACTCTTCCTTCTCCTTTTCTCTTGCCTCCACTCTCCCATTCTAGCCTGGAACTCCTCAGAGGAAAGGGGTTGCTGAGATGGGAGGCCTGGGCAGGGCAGGGGAAAACGACGCCAGCCCCACTGCTGAGGGCTGGGCATCAGCTGCCCCTGCCTTGTGAGCAGAGCCGAGGGCCAGTCTGGGCCTCTTCTGCCCTTCATACTGAATGTAGTGATTCGATGATGTCTTCAAAGTCCTCTAAGCCCTGGCATCTTGGGCTACTTTTGCTCACTTGCTCACATCTCTGTTCACTTGTTCCTAGCCAAAAATGAATTCACAGTTGACTGTGAAGGAATCTCGAGGTCCTTCGGCTTCCTCTGTGTGGAAAGAAGGGATGGCGAGGAGCGTGGCCAGGCAGCGAGGCAGGGGGCTGCCCTGGCTAGTGGAGGCCTGGCCTCGGGGCCTCACTTGCACTCCGCGCCAACCCTGCCAGGGTTCCTGGCTTCCCTCCCTCCTGCCCCAGGTGTCCCCACCACCCTAGATGTGGACTCCTCTCTCAGCCTAAGGTTTGCCATTTCTCCTCAGTTGCCAGCCCTTTGTTTTGCTAATTTTTAATACATCTTTACAGAGAATTGATTTTTCTCAGTAGCAGAGAACAGTGAAGTTTTTCTTCCTCTTTGCTGTAATTAAGCAACTAGCTATTTGCAGGGGCTCAAAACAAATGATAAACACGTCTGTCTATTACAGTCTGGCAGCCCATGTTCAACATGGAGGGAGACGTCACTCATCAGAGCAAGCCAAGCAGGACAAAAACGTGCAGACCCTGGGATGGGGTGGAAGAAGGGCAGTGGCCCGTGCACGCAGAGGGTCGGCACTCTCCTGCCTGCGGCGCTCACTGGGTACTTTGCGGAGTCATGGTTTGGCATTTGGGCTCTGCAGCCTCAACCAGGGCAGAGGCCCAGGGCTCTCCAGCATCCCCCGGGATAAGAACACACCCCGCGGCTTGTGTGAGCAGAGAGCACAGACTTCCCCACAGGAGCCCTGGTTCTTCTGCAGCTCTTCCCGGGAGGGCTGTTTGGAGGGATCTGCGTCCCTGCTGTCTGCATTTCAGCACAGCCTGGGCAGCCCACCCTCCACGTGTGGCTGTCACCCCAGACACTCAGGCCAGCAGGCTCAGTAGAGCTTGGGGCCAGCAGGAGGATGGGCTGTGGACACTGGGAGGCAAAAGGTCAACCCGAGGCTTGGGACGTCGCACTTGGTGTCACCTCGGCTGGGGCACAGAAGGTTACATGCAGATTTCTTCTCCGAAGGTCATCAGTGATGAATCTCAGTACCCCTCATCAGATTGGCAGACAAAATGGTTTCCATAGCAACGATTGGACAAGAGCGGTCGCCTGCAATTGGTATTAATTTAAAATATTTCCCCGAGTCTCCTTGGAGCCGGTTCTATGAAACACAAGTGCTTGCCAGCTCTCTAATCTTGGGCCCCCTTTGAAATCCCATCCAGTGTGTGCTGGAGCTGAGCCAATTAGCAGGAAGAGAATTGGGCGGATCGCAGCGAAGCTGGCAAAACTGTGTTTACCAATTAGCTTTTTTTATGATGCAAATGCTGCGCACCATGCGGCAGAAATAAAAGCTAGCTACGCTGAATATGAAACTGTTAATTGCATTTCCAGAGACGCGGCTACAAGGTGAAACTAATCATACAGATGATAACCGGGTTTCACCACCTACAGCGCTGTGCTATTGCACTCCCACTAATCTGTACTAAAACAGCCCCCGTCCGTTTTCGTAGGAGACGAAAACATGGCATTTGGTGCAACCTTCCAGTTTTAAAGAAAAAGCCTGTGTGTACGTGTGAAGTAATGTAAAGGATGATTTCCATTTAAACGGCATTAATAGTATTAATAAGTGCCATGGTGGAGGGCAAGGTGGCACTTCTTGAAGTGCTTCTCCCTTTCCAGTACAGAAAGGCGCATCTGCAAGTGGACCCAGCACCGCTGACAAGTATAGCTGACAGTGTGACTGGACACACGTGAGCCTATGACGGAGGGAGGGCTGTGGCAGTCGGCGGCACCCCAGAGGCCTCCAGGATCTCTGGGGAGATGTCCCCGGCTCCCAGGGTCTGGTGTCCTCGCAGCCAGGCAGGTGCCCCAAGTGGAGGCAAAGGGTCCCTGCCAGGCACGGTCCTGCACGCAGAGGCCGAGACAGCTGCAGCACGTGGGCCCATCTGCGGCTCTGCACGGCGCAGGGCTGGAACATCACATGGCGACTCGGTAGGGTCAGGTCTAGGTCTCAATGCCCTGCATGAATTTATGGTCTTGCTCTCATCTCTGCATCAACCGACTTCATTCTGCTTACTGTAATGGTTAAACTCCTGTAAGCGGGAAGCTGTGGTCTCTGCCCCTGGGAGCCTCCCAAGAGGGGCTCAGGACACCCGCCACTCCCCGTCCCACCCCCCAGTCCTTCTGTAAGCATCCAGCAGGGACGGGCAGATACATAGCCCCACACGTGGGCCAGCTCAGGCTCAGGAGGACCCAGATGTGCCCCATGGCCTCCCGGGGGAGCCAGAAGCATAATAAACCTGTGTCCCAGGGCCACATAGGTGCTGTCTGATGACCCCACTGACAAGGTGTGCAGAGCGGCTCACTGCTCTACAAGCAACATCTGGGCAAAAGTGGTGCTCACTGCCAGGAGCTGGACCGGTACCAGAACTGAGGACCAGAGGGAGGACCGCTGCAGAGCCCCTGTGGTCAGCACGGAGGGGGCACCCACGGTATGATGCAATGTATCTAATGCAGCACCAGAGTGGCAGGGTGACACGGAGAGCAGGGGTGCCGCTCTGAGGGCCCCCCCCCAGGGCACGTGGGCATCCAGCCTGTGGTCATCTCTGGTGTCCACAGAAGCATGTATAGTTTAAGATCTGTGGCTGGACTTAGAAATGTTTTTCAGAAGAATAAGTTGCCTCTGTGTGAAAGTGGCTGGCCTTGGTATTAG
Organism: Myocastor coypus; assembly: GCA_004027025.1. Taxonomy (NCBI): domain Eukaryota; kingdom Metazoa; phylum Chordata; class Mammalia; order Rodentia; family Myocastoridae; genus Myocastor; species Myocastor coypus. The sequence goes on along the minus strand of PVJA010028409.1, from coordinate 24,281 downwards.
GACAGCTGGGCTCACTCTCCAGGTGTGGCAGAGTTGTCCCTGCCTGCCATCTGGTTTGTCTTCTGTAACACAGCGACATTACTAAGAAAGGGAGGCACCACACTGACACCCCAAAGAGAAGCTCATTCTGGTGAGGCCTCAGGAGTCTGGGCAGCAGAGGAAGTGCCCTGTCCATGTGGGGCCCCAGGGCCCTGTGCAGAGTGGCTCTGCGCTGGGGGAGGCCACTGCTTTGGGCTGGGCTGTGCATGGAGCACTGGAACACGCTTGGCCGCCTGACGTCTGCTTTGTTTCAACCGCTCTTTCTAATATACAGGAATTTGCCAACTTGATTGGAGCCATCGCGGTGTTGGGATGGACACACGAGGGAAGAAGGTGCAGAGAGCATGTGGACACGTTCAGGCCATCCCGTCCATAGCAGATGCAGGAGAGGAAAGATGTAATGGAGACAGAGGGCCTCTGGGCCACACCACGGCCACTGTGCTCCTGGACCCAGGAGTCACTCTTTTCATGTAAGCAGTGCTTTCTTTTTCCTCTTTAGAGAAGATTCAAGAAGCGAGAGAAGGAGATTATATTAAACAGAAAGGAAGATCACCTTGCGTCCCATGCATCAAAGACCCATACTTCTGGGAAACCAAACCGGAGACTTGGTGGCCGAGTAAAAGGGGTGCGGCTATGCTCCTTGTCCCCCATTTCATTCTACCCTGCAACAGCCCTGGGGTTGGTCCTGCCCTGCCTCAGCCTCTGCCTGCCGGAGGGGTTCAGCCCTACACAGCAGCCCAGAGACCCATAATTATATTCTGTAGGGTCCCCTGCCCCAGTGCCCTGTGGCCTCCATGGAAGGCTTCTGTGTGGCGCCTCATTGTCTCAGGGCCTTCTGGAGCTGAGGGCCCCACTGCAGTGTGGCTTACGTCACAGACAGCACACCCAGCCACGCCAGCCTCCTGCCTTGTGCTGTCCCCCACCCTGCCTGCTCCTCCAACCCTCCCTCTCCCTGGCTTCCTCCTTGCTTCTGGGGCAGTGCCCCAACCTCCCCACTTGCTGATATTCTTGGTTTCCAAGGCTTCAGATGCTTCCAGTTGTTTCGTTAGGACACAGCAGTTCTTGGGATTTGGCTGGGCATTCTTCAGCCCGCAGTAGTGTCAGGGAAAACCCCAGCACGAGGGTGGAATGAAAGCAGCAGGTGGGCAGGGAGGCCAAGGGCGGGGAGATGGAAGTTCTACCCTTTCCTGAGTCAGGAAAAGGCAGTGAAAACCCTGGTACTGGCAAAATAAACACACATGTTTGTGGGTCATTATGAGGACGTGCTTGTGGAAGATGCACAGAACGAAGGCCGCTGGTGTCAGAGGCAGGGAGGCTGCTGGGACGGCCCAGGACAGAGGCCTGGGGCCGCCAGCCCTGCCTGCATCTCCCCTCTTCCTTCCAGCCTTTAGCAGAGAGGACAGGGTCTGTGGTTTCAAGCCCACCTCGGTATTTTTAGGGCAGCTCCAGGACAGTGTCCACCTCGCAGCCCTGTGTGCAGTAGAACTTTGTTTAGAAAATAGAGTGGCTGCTTTGCTGGGCAGAATTCCCGAAGTCTGCTCCTGGCTGTCTTGCTGCTGAGGGCCAGGTGAGCCCACTAGGACTGCTGGCAAAGTTGCCTGGCCCCCACGGGCGGCTTCCAATGGGACCTGGGGCTAGGACAGGTTTCCTGGACAGTGCCACCACCACACGCCTGGGGAGGAGAGCCTGGGACGGTCGGGACCTGGAGCAGACACGGCCGCCCGTGAGCAGTCCTTTCACTGGCCCTGTCCCACGGTACTTGGGTTTCTCCTGCCACTGAAGTGCACGTGCGTGTCCTGAGGTCCTTGTGACGGGGCGTCTGCTCTCTTCAGCAGGAACTCTGTCCACATTCTCGTTCCTTCACCCCAATCCTGCCTTTCCCGGAGGAAGCTCCCTCACTCTCACAGGTGTGTGCACCCCCAGCCTAGACACCCGGCTTCTCCTCTGGGGCTGCGTCTGCTGGACACACAGCCCTGGTCAGAAGGTCTCCTCAGGTGGAGGCTTCAGCCAGAGTCCAGACACCTTCCAACTCCCTCAGGCAGAACCATGTCCTCCTCCCAGCCTCCAGTGGGAAGAGCTGAGGGCTTTTTGCTGCCAACATGAGAAGCTGAGCTATCAGCCGAGGCCGGGGCACCAGAACGACAGCAGCTATGGGCCGCAGGGCTGTGTGACAACCTTCCAACATGCGTGTATCTGTGGACAGTTGCCTGACGGTTCGGCACAGACGGCCACACCGAAGCTGCCCCATCCCCTGTCCCTTGTACTGGTGACCACGGGCATCCCCGGCCCACTTGTGTCCACCTCCATTTGCAGGGCCCGGGGCTTCCTATCGAGTCTCCTCCCCAGCTTCTGAGCTGCATGCTGGACCTGAGCCCTGGGCAGGCCAAGGTCACACCCACCCTGTGGTCACATCCTCCTCCTCACTGTCCCTCCTACTTCACCGTAGCTGTAATGCTTGATACGCCAGGTTAATGTGCCAAGTCTGGACGCCTAATCAAGTAGCTCAGGAGCTCTCTGTGGTGGGGACACGCCCTGCTCATGCTGGGGTGTTCACCTTGTCTACTTGAGAAGTTCAACCAACTGACTCAGCAGGGGCCTAGGATCCTGGCTTTGTAGCTATCCTCAGCCTTGGCCAGAGGAGGGCACCGAGACTGCGTGGGAACAAAGGACCCCCACCCCACGGTGCGTGGCCTGCTCAGAATGAAAGGAAACGAGGAAGGAGCGGCTGCTGGTTCTCTGAAGGAGCTTGTCTTCGGAGGTCCTCTTCTGGCTTCTGGTGCAGAGTGCTTGGCTTCTACCCGGGACTCTTCAGTCTCCTGTCAGTTCGGCCTCCTGATGCGGATGTGTGTAGAGCACCGCGCGTGTGCAACTGCCCTGGGCGCGCCTCCCGCCCCACTCGGGCTAAGCATCGGAAGCAACCTTGGGATTTCCTGTCCATTTTCACATCTTCTGTTGCACCTCTTTCTCCAGGAAATCCTGGCCAACACACCATGCAAACCACCCGCTTAGTGGACGCTCTCCCAAGCACTTCTGAGGGCACTGCAGGGTGCCCGCAGCTGGGCCAGCCGCGCCTCCTAGGATTGCGGTCCCTTGGCCCACAGCCAGGGGCCGGGGAGGGACACAGAGAAGCATCACGTTGAGCTTAGGCACTCCCAACGTAGGCCAGCATGGCAGGCAGGTGTCACATGTCATGGGGCACCTGCAGCCCACACTGCCCACAGTGCCGGGGCCCTGCAGACACGCACCCATCCTCCCCCTAGAGCCCTGCCCTTCAGCACCTAATCTCAGGCATCAGGGTCCTGCTCCGCCTTCCTCCATGCACAAGCCCTGGGTCTTCTCCCTCTCCCTGGGCCATCCAGGGCAGCTGCAGTCGAGGTGCACGGACCCCGCCCTAGGCCTAGCTTCCCCTGCTCCTCCAGGGTCCCCAGGGGATCCCTCTCTGTGCTCTTGCAGGTCCTTCAGCTGCTCCTCCATTTCCTGAATGCGCAGCTCCCAGCCTCACTTGTAGAACTCCATCCGAGAGCCCAGGCTGGCCACAGAGCTCTGTGACATCGCAGGTGTGCACTCTCCATGGGGAGGCGGCTGTGGTTTCCCCAGGGAGGAGGGCACCACGGGCCCTGCCCCAAGGTCACAGGAGCCGAGGCTGAGTCGGAGACAGCAGTGGGAGCAGGAGGAGCCCAGCATGGCCGCAGGCACCCTGGAGACCGTCTCACAGGCTGTCCTCACCAGGGACCAGATCTGCACACGTGGTGTTAAAAGCCCTCCACTGCTTGGCAACCCTTCAGTCTGTGCTTTATTACGTTGCAGAAAACCAAAGCAAATCAAGAAGATGTCGCCGCAGGTAACGTGTCAGGACTGGCCAGTCTGAGCTTCGAGGTGGGGGTGAGGGTCTGTGGGCAGTGCCTTGCTTTCTGCTCTCTGCGTGGACCTGAAACCCACAAGAGCAGACCGTGCACAGCTCCCCCAGCCTCTGGGACTGGGGCAGTGCAGAAAGTGCTCTGGGGGAAGCAGGGCTTGCAGAGACAGGAACAGCCACAAGTGAGGAATCTGCTGGGGGGAGAGGAGGACAGCAGACGGAGCCAGAAACTAAGCTGGAGGAACTCAGAGATGGGTGCAGGGCGGCACGGTGCCCCGGACCCAGCGCTCTCCTCTCCCCCAAGCCAGGTCATCCCCGTGGCAGGGGACAGCAGGAGCAAATGGACAGAAAGGGCGCAGTGACCACAGCAGAAACCAACAAAGCCCAAGAGGGAGAAGAGGTGGTAGAGGGACAAAAGGGAAAACCAGGGACAAGGAGGGGAGGGGTGACATAGATTAATCAGCGTTAACTGCGGGAAGTGGAGACTGAGTCCTGGATCAGCGCTGCCTCTGGGGCTGGAGTGGTGAAGACACGGGATACAGCACCTGCCCAGCCCAGCCCAGCGTCACCCATGGGATGCTGCACAACGCAGGGCGGCTCCAGACCCACACCAGACCCCTGGGTGGCGGCGGGGAGGCTCTCTGCCATTGGGGAAGGAAAGCTGCGTCTTGTCTTCCTGCTGAGGAGCCCAGATCCCCATGAGGCCTGGGCCTGCAGCCAAACCACTATAGCTGCTGCCAGCCTGGCAGTGTGCATGCCTGCGGGCAGATGAACCCTGGAGCGCAAACTGTCCCAACCGAGTGCGTGTCACACCCTTGCCCGGGAGTGACGCAGCCCAGCCAAGCAGTGGCCAGCAGAGCAGCATGTCACCGCGAGGTCACCAGCTGCCGAACGTTGCTGCCGCCGCCGCCTCTGCCCAGCATCCAGAGACGGCACCATCCCCCTCATTCCTGAGTCTGCTCCCCTAGGTCCCACTGGGGCGCCTCACTTTTACATCACCATAAAGTCAAGAGTGTCCCTGATGGCCCATTTGGTGACACTAAGCATCACAGAGTAAGACGCTGCGTGTCCGTGAACCTGGCAGGGCAGACACCTGGACACCCGACCCACGTGCCAGGCTCCCAGTGCAGATCGGCAGGTCAGACTCAGCTTCGGGCTCTGTCAGACTCCAAGCACGGCTGAGTAGTGGATGGGACACAGGTGCCTGCCCGTCCGTCCGACACCCCGACTCCTGAGGCCGTTGGCAGGCAAGGCCTCTCTGGTGGCTCCTCCCATCCCTACCTCTGGTAAACGCCTCTGTTCCACAACAGACTGTAAACACTGGAGGGCCCTAAACAGAGCACAAGAGACACCGGACCCTGTCCTTTGAAATAATAAGGCATCTATCCTTGCCTCCTGGCCGGAGGGCCTATTCAGAGGGTTGGCCCAGTCAGGGGACAGGCATCCTGGCTGCCCCAACCACAGCAGGCAGAAATAAGGACCTGTGCCTCTCCCAGCCCCCAGCACGCAGGCCATCAGACCTCGGGGTGGAAACAGACAGATGACAAAGATGACAGTAACACTTGTTAGCAGAATCGTGTCCTGAGCAGGAGCAGCGCTGGCAAGGTCCCACATGACCCGTCCAGAGCACACACCCTGCCTTGTGGCTGCATTTCACCCTAAAGTCTGCTTCACACATGAAGCTGGGCCGCAGACAGAGACGAATCTGCGTCACCCATCCTGCTTCCGGCCAGGAAGCAGCCACACTTGCGTCCTGCACATCCTGAGCTGGGTGCCTGGGCCTGGGATGGGGCCTGGGCTCCATCTTCACAGAGGTGATCTAGTTCAAGGGTGGTTGAGCCCGCGTGCCTGGGGACATCTGGATGGAGCTGGTGTGCCTGGCCCGCTCCGAGTGTCTGTGCTGAGAAATCATATTACACAATATCAGCAGGCAGTATTTTCAATATCTGCTAAAGACGGAAAGGCCGTATATTTAATGCAACACACCATGGGCAGGGGAGGCTGAATAAAATGCGTGGGGAGCACTTAGACCGCTGCTGTCTCTAACATTTTCCTAGGCCACCCAGGGTTCCTGCAACGTACAGCCAGAGCCAACGTCTGCCCTGAGTCTCGGTTCTGCTCTGCTTGGGCTTGTGCTGAGGCACGGGCGGACTGGACGTCAGGCGGGCTGTGCTGGCCCCATTCCCAACTCGCTGCATCTGGTACCTGGCTCTCTGCGCTGAAGGAAGCAGTCAGAGGAGGGCCAGGCAGGCGAGGAGAGGAGGCCCCACCCGCCCTCCCATCCCCCCGCCCCAGCATGTCCGGGTGTGCGCTTAGCCCATGGCCTCGCAAACACCACAGCGCACACAAGTGAGGGGAAGAAGTCCTTTCCACTGCTTTGTGTATATTTTTCAGACAGAAAAATATAATACTGATGCAAATCCAGGGACTGCTAAATTAATGCTTTCTCTAGCCTCAGAAAAACATAAATGAAGGGCAGACAAAGGACGTTTTCCAAGCATGGCACCTTCATCAGCGCCTTTCAGCAAGTATTTTAATCTTCAATAGATGTTACTATTCATTTGCTAGAGAGAGAGAGAGACAGACAGAAGAAAAAAGGTTAAGAGCCACTAAATAAAGTGACAGAGAAAGCCAGGAAAGTGATTTAAATCACCTAGCAAGAAGAGTGAGGGCTGGGAAGAGGTACCAGCAGGGCCACATTTAAATGCATTAATGGTGGCTAGATGGCTACATGGACTGTGGAGGGTCCTGTGGTTGTGGGCAGCCATGGTACCATCCCTGGAGGGCCCTCGCTGGGGCCTGTGGTGGCGTGGGACATCCCCTTGGGGCTGTGGCGCCTGGGCTTGCGTGCAGCCTTGGCTTCGCTCCCTCTGCTGTCCGAGTTCCAGGAGCACGGAGTCCTGGGCCTGGGGAGAGCACCCTGCCTGTAGAGCAGAGACAGCGGGAGGGCCCAGTGCCACCACTGAGGGCCTGCAGGATGCTCTTTTGCCTTGGAGGCCTCGAGGAGAGAGTCCTGCCTCTCCCCAGGCAGAGGCTGCACCCTGGGGTCCATCTGCCCTGGGTGGTCTGACGCTGGAGACCCCTGAACAGAGCACGAGAGACACCGGACCCTGTCCTTTGAAATAATAAGGCATCTACCCTTGCCTCCTGGCCGGAGGGCCTATTCAGAGAGTCTCTGAATTCATGATCAGTCTTTCCCACTATCTGCCTGGGAAAGTCTCTGCAGACAGGAGGGACCTGTGGGAAGCCAGGGGCTGCCCGGTGGCCGCTGCAGGCTGAGCGTGCCCACCTGCACAAGCTGGGTTCAGGTAGAAGTTTGTCTTACACACACACAGTGAGCCCAAAAGCCCTGTGACAGATAAGTGGCCCTGGTTCCCAAGGGGACACCATTCCAGGCAACCGAACAGCCTACATCCCTACCTCCTGACATGCCTGCGGCAACCCACAGGACTCACGCTGCTGAAACAAGATACTATGGCGCCTGTAGTGCGGCGCACTCATCAGCACCGCCCTTGTTAAACATCATTGGCTTCTCTGCACATAAGCAACACTCGGGTGAAGCTGCCCTGGGGCCTGAGCGGCAGCCACCGGCAGTCCTGCCTGTCCCACCAGCGCAGGAGGAGCGGGCCCAAGCTGGTCACGGCATCTCCAGGGACCAGCGTCACTTCCACTTCCCTTGGGAGGGGCCGTGCTTTTTCTAGAGGGGAAATGCGACAGAGAAAGCTTCATCAAGGCAGGGCAGGTGTCAAGCAACCAAACGGGGGCGTCGCAGGATCAGCCGCATACCACCTCATCCCGTGAAGGTGAGCCGCCATGGGAAGGGAGGGCGGAGCAGGCATCTGCGCGCGCGCAGGCGACTTGACTGTTCTGACCCACGGCAGGTCGGACCGCATGGCTCAAACCAGGACGACTCAGTGCAGAGCGCACAGCACACAGGAGGGATTTCCACACCTGTCACCTCGAGTGTCTCAAAGCCAGTGGACAAGGACAGAGGGCATCCAGGCATGGGCCCACTGACCCGCCCTGTGCCTCCGGGTTCGCACAGTGGCTTTCAAGGGGGATGCCAAGCCCAGCGTGTCCAGACGAGGACTGGGCTGTGCTCCTCCGAGGACAAGGAAGGTTCACAAGAAGGGACAGGGGTCCGCACCTGGGGACAGGTCATCAGCGTTTCTCACCTGGAAATCACATACTGCCGAGCCCAGGCTGTGCTCGGATGCAGTGAGTGCATGGGCCACTGGGAGCAGGTCCTAGCTGAGGTGCTGACCTGCAAGACCCAGCCCAGGAGCAGGCACCACACGGGCTAAGCCACCTGGGCACCTGGCCTACCCAGGGGCCAGGGAGCAGAGGGAGACAGGGATAGAGACAGGGGAAGCAGGAGCCAGTGGTCAGCCGGAAGGAGGATTCATTACCCGGCCAACCATGGAGAGCCGTTAGCAGTGGTCTTTACATTCTGGGAGCTCCGGGGTGCTGGGAGTGACTGGTTCTGCTGGTAATGAATGACATGGGAGGGCCGGCCCCTCCAGAGGACCCACTGCGGGGCTCCAGGCGGGGCCCTGGCCTGACTATGGTGGGCTAAGACGTGGTCAGTTGAGAGATGACTCAATGAACCCCACTGCACAGTGGGTGGGGATCTCTGGCTAGCAGCATCGTGGACTGGGATACGTGGAGAGGCCGGCACAGATGGCCCGGCCTGACCACCCCAGTGTTCTTCCAGCTGGTCCTAATGGGCCCCTCCTTAGCCTCTGTGGGCTCTGTGCTCAGGGTGCCACTGCTGGGAGGTGTGGCAGTAGAGTGCTAGGAGCCCGAGTCACAGCCACCAGGCGGCCAGGAGTGCGGGTGGCTGGGCAGCAAAGCCAACAGAGGAAACGCAAGCAGGAAAGGGAGTGAATGCCACCGCTCAGGAAATATTAGCAAACTGAACCCACAGGAAGGTCAGTGAGAAGCACATGGGGTCCACACGAGGCCTTGCCACGCCGCAAAACAGCTCGGGACCAGCAATCACACTTTGCAGGGGCACGCAAATCTTGGGGGACCTCCAAAATGGCTGAGCTTTTAGGAAGTGGGGATAGAAACTCTATGATCCCATGTAGATGACTTACTACACCTTCCAACAAAGGCTACCCATTGCCCACAAGAAATGCTGGAAGCAGGTGCTCAGTCCACTGAGCTATCTCGCTGGCCTATACATATAAATATATTTGAGACAGTTTTACATACTAAATGCTTTACATTTATACAAAATCTATGGTATTTATGACATATCTAAGGTATATAAGTAAGTGTGAAATTTTTATCATGTAGAATACATAAAATATTTAAGCAACCATGAAATAACACAATGATCTAAAAAAGCCTACGGTGAAAACATATTATAGAAATGACCCCTGAAAGCATCGCTGTTACGGTGAAAGCGAAAGTGTGCCTACAGCCAGCAGGTTCACAGAGGACTCTGAGAGGCCCACATCCATGAAGCCACTAAGCCTCCGTGGTAGCCAGATGCAGACAGAGGACAGCTATAAGAAACCCTTGTAACTTTCCAGATGAAAGTGGGCGGTGAGGCCTTAAGCTATGTTGTAAGAGACTGGAAACTTAAAATCTGCCTCTATAGCTCTCCGAAGAAAGATGTTTTATGACGTGCTCCTACACTGCCATTAAAATGTATGGACAAGCTCTAACAGCATATGAAAGGGGGGTCCTCAGAGGGTCCCCTGAGCTGGAGCACCCTCCCAGGACAGGGCCAGCATGAGTGAGCGGTGAGCTCTGCAGGTGCCCAGTTTTCCCCATGGCCTGCCTTCAGAGACCCCTGAACCCAAATGGCCCCGGAAGGGCAGCCCCCACCCCAGCCCACCAATCTTCCTGCCAACCTATGCAGGGAGGAACAGCTCAGAGGGCTGAGGGCGGTGCCCACCCTCTGCAGAGGCACAGAGATGTGGCAGTGAAGATACAGAATGCCAGCCCCCCATGTCCTCTACCCCTCACAGGGCCCAGTGGGCTCCAGGAATCCCAAAGAGAGCAGGGGACAGCACAGGCCTGGGAGAACCTCGCCACAGTGGCACCCAGTCCTGCCTCAGCCTCAGTTTCTCTGGGCGTCTCCGGCTCTCAGCAGTTCCCAGTTTGCTAAACACAGCCAGGGAGGCCAAGCTGCGGCTGAGGCAGCAGCGATTCTGCAGTGCCTGAGCAGGCATCCATAGTAGCTATGATTAATATGCAATTGCTCTCACAGAGAAAGGAGACTCATACAAAAACAGATGCATGACTTAAGCAGAGAGGTGGAAACTAAAAAAAAAATCAAAAGGCAACATTAGAATTCAAAGAGGGGAGCAGAAATGGAGCATGCCTCTGATGGGCTCATCAGTAGACTACACAGGGCTGAGAAAGAATCCGTGAGAATGCAGATATGTTAATAGAGACTCTTCGAACTGAAAGGCAAAGAGAAAAGGAAATGAAAAAGGTAGAGCAGAGGACTCCAGAACTCTGGGATGTCACCAAGGTGCAGCGCACACCTAATGGGAACCCCAGAAGGAGAGGAAAGATGGGAAAGAACAAAAGAAAGATGGGAAGCAATAGCAGCTGAACGCGTTCAAAATTAATGCCAGACACCAAGCCCCGGTGCGAGAAGCTCCTAATAGCAAGATCAGTGCGGAAATGAAAGGGTTCGCCCACGCATACAGCAGCATTGCGTCCCAAATCAAAGACATTCCTTAAAAAATAGATTTCCGTATAGTAATGGCTTACTGCTTTCTTCTAACTTGTTCTTAATGACACTATAATAAAAGAGAAAGCTATGAATTATCAATATTGTCTCTGGAAGGAGCATCTGTGTACTTGGGCTCCACAGAGAGGAACTAGTTTTGGCTGCATTAAGGGCAGCCCAGCAACCTTGCTGATGGTCGTCTGTCCTGTGACCTTGCCAGCCACACTGCCTTTCCTGCCAGGATGCAGGAGGTGCTGAACGGATGGACTTCTCGGGCCATGGCTTGCTCCTTTACCCACTCTTGTATCTTCTGAGCCCTTATTCATCACACGGTCTTAAATTTTCCTATAGATGTCACCTATGTCTTCACCTATGTTGAGCCTCAGCAAAGAACAGTGTCAAGACACTTACGCTTTCTCGGTGTCGTTAAAGACACCGTGTTTCTGGGCTGGACACGCAACACTGTGCTCACTGTGCAGGTACCTGTCGAGGGCTGAGATACCACCAGGAAGCCACATGCACCAAAACACCCACTGTGTGTGTGGACTCCAGAGGAAGGGAAGAGGAAGACCAGGAGCTGAGCGCGCCACACACACACACACACACACACACACACATGCATGCACGCACACACGCACACACGCACACACACACACACCCACCTGAGGTCAGTGCTGCCCAGTGCAATTGATGACAGGCAGTTCTGGCCAAGCTTCCCAGCCAGGCCAGGCCAAGCAGCCTGGACAGGACACACACTCTGTGCAGCGTGCTGGGGCACGGGAGCAGCTCCCTATTGATCAATGAGACCGTTGGTGTAGGAAGAGGTGAAGGTAAGTGCCGCTGGAAGCTGACACCAAGGGCAGCTTTCTGTTTATTTGCTTCACCTTCGTACTCTCATCAGGTCACTCTGCAGTTCCTAAAGTGGCGCGCTTTACTTTTAGGGGCACATTGCTTTTGTCTCCTCTGAAAATGTGTGCAGGGCAGGAACATCCCAGGCTCATGGTGTCTGCAGACCTGTATGGCCTGGCACACAGTAGGTTCTCACAAATACTTAACATTCCCACTGGTCTTAACGGCACTGCCCTGGAGCCTGGTGGTGAGTGCCTGCTGTCCGTTAGCTAGGGAGGAGACTATGGCTGACATTTTTTAACGGAGAGCATGTTTTATGAGCTATCTGTGCATTGATTCATATTGTGCTGTCCTCATGATTAACAGGAGTCACAGCTTTCGCCTTATTTATAAATTCCATGTTTCTATGCAAAATGAAATATTAATAAAGGCTCTGGGTCCTTCAGTGGGCAGATACCTGGCCAGGCTGAGGCAGAGACCAAACAGGAGGAGTCAGGGCTCTGTTGGCAGAGGGGAGCCAACTCCCTAGCCCAGGGAACACATGCAAAGCGGGGGGGCCCTGTGCAGAGCAGACACTCTTTCCTAAGGAACCAGAGAAGACTCTGAGTGCAAGTGCCCCGGACCCCAAGTAATAGCAGGGTGAAGGCCAGATAGCTGAGGGCCTTTGTTTCTGCTACCTGGCTTTGAGAATGGCTGCTCCTGCAAAAGTACGCATCACTACTGAGCATGCCCTGACTCTACACTTTATGCAGGAGGGGGCAGCTTTGGGGTGGCAGAGCTGGAAGGAAGGGGAGGCCGGCACAGACTGGCTGTCCTAGGCCCAGTCCATACCCAGGGCTGGCCAGCAGGCCACTGGGCCCTCACAATCAGCTCAGGAGCTCTGTCCTCCTCCTCAGACCGTAAGACATGAGGTATGCGCTTGCGTGGCCCATCACGGCACGCACGTTTGCAAACAACAGCCTCAAAGCAGCCCTAGAGCACTTAAGACAGGGAAATTTAAAATGATTTTATCTGAGCTATATGATTTTATATGCCAACGACTGACAAAACGCCCCAATCCAGCCTTTGGTTGCATAAAAAATGATTAAGCAGCTAGGGGAGGTTACGGAGCGGGCATGCCAGGGAAGCCCTTCCTGAGGAGGCACGGTGGACAAGCTGATGGGGGCTGAGAGAGGGAGGCGGTGTTCCTTCCCATGGGCCACGTGGCCACCACGTGATGCTCGGCCCTTCTGTCTGCAGAAGTTGCTGCTCTGCAGATGCACAATGCCACACTGTGTGGCCTGCTCATCCCTCTGGGTGTGCATCTCTACAGAGAAGGAACAGCCTTTTGTATCAGGGGAAGGGCTGATCGAGAGGCCCGGCCGAGGCGGGCAAAACCCAGCTCAGCAGTGCTAGCCTGTGGGCAGCCATCATGGAGACCCCTAAACCCAAGTGCAGCAGTGCAGAAGTGTGCCAGGTGCCAGCACTGGGAAGGATGGTGCCTGCTCCCAAGGCTGTGGCAACCCTGTGGGCATGAGGAGAGGCCGTCCTGGCAATAGAACCTCCAAGAGGACCAGGAAGAAACCACCCTCAGGACAGCACCCAGGGGAGCTGCAGACCTGGGGGACGTCCTTCCTTGAGCCACCTGACAACAGATACCAGCCTTAGTATTCAGTGTGTTTGTCAGGAGGGGGCGACAGCTCTTTCCAATGGCAGCTCCTGGAAGGTGCCAGGAGCACCTCATACACCAGAGAAATTTTGAATAGAAAAGGTGGTCAAGGTGATGGAGTAAAAGTTACTTTCCTGGCACATGTTTGAGGTTTACCTCAGTAAACAGTGATCATGCTTACAAATCAAACCTTTGTAGCTGAAAACAACAACAAAACTGTAACTCTGGCTCACTTTCAGATTTATGCAGGGCAGTGTGTCACACAGCTGCCCGGGCTGGGCTCCAACTCTCAATCCTCCTGCCTTGGCCTGCTGGTACTGGGGTTATAAAGTCCCACCATGCCTGGCTAGAACCCTTATGTGGCCTACAAACACTGTGGACTGAATTCCTCTGACATGAGGGGAAACGTTAGGTGAATGCAGATATCCACAGGCTATTCTCGTTTTAAAGCAATCACCCTCACATTTCCGTCTTCCGTTAGAAGTGAAGGAAAGCATAACACTAGGATGCGGTCCCTAAAAACCACGCTCTGTGAGTACCTCTGAGTCCAGTTTCCCCTCATGCTCTTTTCGTCTGATGTCCTCTTTTCCCTGATTCCCACTACAAAGTCTCCACTGGCCTCTCCACAAATGTCTCATCTACCCTGGGGCTCAGGGCACCCCCAGGCTTTCTGCCGAGGCTTCCCTGAGACCCACATCCTCTGGTCTTGGGTATGGAGGCCTGGCTCTCTGGAAGCTTCACGTGTTCTGCAGGGAGCGGCAGACCGAGTGTACTGGCCGTGCCTCAGCATCCTGCCGTATCAGCAGTGCTGGGAGCTGGCTGTGCCTGGTGGTGGCTCCCTGCATGCACTCAGGTGCAGGGTTTCAGTGTCACCACTCCATGCAGACACTGGAAGCCCACAGCCAGGCCTGAGAGCGCCAGGAAAGCACACGGCACCAGGAAACCCCAGGCACACTCCGGGGGCTGCCCCGGCACCTGCACACCTCCTTTGCTGTTTCTTTTTCTTTTCTTTCCTTTGCTATTTCTGACCAACAGGGAAAACTCGGGGGCCTTGGCAAGCATGGCAGAGGAGCCACAGACACAGGCAATGCCACGGGATGGGTACTGGCCCACAAGGGGCCCACTTGGGCCAGCTCTGCCCCCAACTCCAGGTAGCCTGAGAGGGCTGAAGACACAGGGCACAGGGCTGTGCCGTAATGGGGAAGCATGCCAGGCGGTGGCGCGGCCTGCCCCGTCATAGCTCGGTTCTCGCTATGATGCCATCCTGGGGGCAGGAAATGGAGCCCCCACCCAGGAACCCAAGCTTCCTGTGACCTCCAGCGAGACACAGGCCTTGTCCCTACGCGTGGCTGCTGACACACTCCACAGCAGGGCCGCAGCCCGTTCGGCACAAGCCCTTGAGAAGGGAGGCAGCCGCTGCTGCATGCCTGGTGCAGCGTGAAAACTAGCTAAGCATGAGTTTCCCCTTCAGGCCTCCCCAGCAAATGCCTGCCAACGGCACGGCTCTCCCCGAGCGCCCGTGGCCCTTCGGCGCTGATTACAAAGTGTCCCAGCTGGTAGTAAGTTCACTTCATTTTTCTTCAAGTGCCTTTTTTATTCAGTTCACAAATGAATCCAATTAGCATATCATTGTGACTGATTAAATATGCCTCATGTAAATTTACATGTCAAAATACACACTGTACTTAAACAAGCCGGCCTGGCTGCCGGCATCTGCAAACAGCTTCGCCTGCGTGGCAAGCCCAAAACACAAAAGGTACAATTTAAATGCGCCTGACTACCTGGTGGAAAGGAAGGGAGCCTTGCTCCTGTGGAAGGGACAGGGTGAATAGAGACATTTGTCTCTCTTTGTCTGGGACAGAAGCTATTGACAGGGGAGTCCCTTCTGCACAGGAGGCTGCCACGTCCAATTAGCTCATCAGGTCATGACAATTTGGCCTCTGCTCCACCAGAGTCCCTGCGCACCCAAATGCAGACTGTTTCAAAGAGATTATATTATCCTAGAAGGCAGGACTCAATTCATATGGCAAGCACTCCTACTGGAGGAGATTTTTTTTTTTTTTTTGTTAAACGTTTGCTAATGTTTACTATACATAGCATTGTGCATCACACGCGGCCCTCTCTGATGATCCATGCAGCTCTTCACTTTCCAGGCCTTCTCTGTAGCAAGGAGCAAAAAAGCCACCTATGAAAACTGGGTTGGGGAAGCTAAAGAAAAATAGGAAGACTTAACTGGATTTCTCTAAAAGCAGCATCCGTGGGCTTCCCTGGGTATTTGGGAACTTTCTTTTTTTTTTTTTTTTTTTTTTTGAGACAGGGTCTCATATGCAGTTGAGGCTGGCCTTGAGCTCACTTTTGTAGCCCAGGCTGGTCTCGAACTCGCACTGATCCCCCTGCCTCAGCCTCCCAAGTGCTGGGATTACAGGCGTGCACCACCACGCCTGGCTTTTTGGGCATATTGTTAAAGCGATGAAGTATTAGCAAGTGTAGCCTCGGCCCCGCTTCGCTCGAGCAATGAGCTGCCGGGGCCTCTGGGGCCTCCAGGGCCACATGGCCCCTGCACCCTGCCACCTTCTCCACAGGACGCTCTCAGTGCTCCACCTCCCGGGAGCCAGGCTGGGTCAGGCTGAGCCCCTCACTGGCTTTTGCATCCAGAGGCCTGGGCTGTGGGGAGCTCAGAGCCACACCCCATCTTTGACTGTATGTTCTGCTCTTGGCTGTCCTTAGTAGTCTCAGGAAAGGGTTATCTTTCCAGGGAGTAACAACAACAAAAGTGAGTGTTGTCACCTCCCCTAGGTCCATTTCCAGGCAGGGGAAGCCCTGTGGTTGCCTGAGAAGAATCCCGGTGTCAGGCCCTGGCTCCCTGATCGCTGCACCCAGGTCCCAGGAGTGGCTTAAATGACAACTGAAACCCTGAGAAGAGCTTGCTCCTCACTGGCACACTAGGCAAGTGCAATTGGCAGGAAACACCCACCAAGGGGTGCTTCGAGGGGTTCTGATTCTGGATGTGATGCTGTGGTTGGGGCTCAGCTGTGTCCCCTCAGTGTGCAAACAGAATGCAGAAAAGAGAAAAACGTAACAGTCAAGAAAGAGGAAATTTGTCCAGGACTAATGTGACCATGCCATACCAAATATGAGGAGTTCTGATGACTATTTTGACAACAGGGAAAAACAGATTTCCCTGGCATATTTTATTAAACTCACTTAAAAGGATTAGGCTTGTTTAGCTTGGTAAGAGAAGAGCATTTAAACATAGCAGGCATGTTCCAGAGAGCTGCATATAAATGTGCTTCTTTTCATTTAAATAATGCTTAAACCTACTGTGGAAGATTTAGAGAACCCTAGGGAGTGTGGAGCCCTATAAGGAGAAATCACCTCCAAATATATTCTTGGAGGCAATTAGCATTCAGATCTGGGGTTACGTGCAGGGGTGGGCTGTGGGGTGGGGACGCCCTCCTGGGATCTGATCTGTGCTGGGGGCTGGGCCAGCTTCTGAGCCCAGGAAGGAAGCTACTGAGCCCCGCTGGAGGCCCAAGGAAAGGGACAGCAAGGCCCTCTTCCTGCAGCAGCAGGCTGCACCCCCTGCCTCTGTGGCCTCTATGTGAGCACCTTGGTCTCACCCAGGAGCCCGGGCCACACTCTTTCCCCATTGCAGAGTCCTCCATCCACCTCTCACCAAACATTGCTGGCAGCTCCTCTGGATGCCTCCTGATGGCCATACACCCCTGAACTGGGTGAAGTCCTGATTCCCCGTTTCTGTCCCTTGCCCTGCCCCAGCCAGCCTTTCTGGTCCAAAGGTGCTTATCATAGCCCCAGTTCAAGTCCTTGGCCCTTGGATAATAGAGCCACGGGGCTCCACCCTCCTCTGCCTCCTCTCATTCCTTCTCTTGGCCTAAAGAGTTAGCTCACCCCTTTGGAGGAGCTCCTGCTCTTCCAGACACAGCCCCCCCACAGCTGTGTCAGTGCCTCCACATCACGAGAATCTGGACCTTTGGGTCACCTCCACCAGGGGTGGGGCCTGCCCTGGACAAGGCTAAACTTCCCCATGGATGCCCCCCAGAACATAGCCATCCCACAGACCATGAGGCACCCACAGAACAACACCCCTCTCCCCCACACCTGCCTGTTTCCTGTGGCACCCCCAGGCTGGATGCTGGCACAGGCTCAGCCAGGGCTGAGTGAGCCCTCAGCAAGGTGCTAGGAACCACATTTACAAGCTGCCTTTGTAGGCCAGTGAGATAGCTTAGAGGACTAAGGGCCTGCTTAGGCAAGTGCAGAGGCTGGGGCTCAATGCCTGGCACACCACATGCGGCACTGGCCCTGCCCCCAGGCTGGCTGAGTGACTCTGGGCATGGTGGCACACATCAGTAACCCCAGCACTGGGGAGGCTGGAGACAGGATCACTACAAGTCTGAGCTGCATAATGAGACTGCACAAAATACAGAAGTATCTATAAAAGGCTGCCTTGTGCTCATTTTCCAACACAACTGAGCAAATACCATGTGCCTGGGGCTGGGCCAGGGGTTACAATACCCCTGAGAGGCACCCAGATCTAGGCGGGAGTTGTGTGCATCGGGCCACAGATGCCAGCTTAGACCCACACCCCACCACCAGCCTTCAGCTGCTGGAGCAGGGCTGGGCCAGCTGTGCTCTTGAGGTCTTTGCTCTTCTGGTTTGTAGAAAGCTTGGCTTCCTTCAGACAAGTGCTGCTATTTTTAACTCAAGTGATTCTTTCCAGTGTATCATCTGCCAAGAGAAAGGAGGATCTGGCTGGAGGCCGGTCTCCCATCAGCCCCTTCTCTAGGTGCCAGGCCTTCTTCCCACCTAGCTGAGCACCCATGGGGAGACAAAGCCCACCGGGGGCGGGGGTGTCGCCCTGAATGGGCCCAGGCCCTGCTCCTGGCACTCACAGCAGTGCCCCACCCTAATGGCACTACCACCATCAGATGGGGCAGGAGTGGGTGAAGCTCAGCCAGACACTAAAGCAAGCAGACAAGGCACAGATGAGAGCGGCCACCCAGAGCCCCTCCTTGGGGGCTGTGGCCTCGGTGAGCTCCCATCTGCCGTGAGCTCCTGTCTGCTCGGCTCAGGGGCTGCGAGCACAAGGAGTCCGTTCCTGTATTCGCAGTTCTACTTTCTGAGAGGAGAAAGCATCCCCATCCTCCTCTCTGTCTTACTCTCCAATACAGCCCCTGCCCCACCTCCTCTGCTTCTGGGTTGAAGGGGGATCTTGGGCCCTTCAGTTCGGTTTGCAGGTGTGCTCTGTTCATAGTTCCTGATACTATTGTATTAGAATCATCAAACCCTGAAAAGCGCAATTAATTTCAGCCTTACATGCAGCAGGAGACAATAGAGTCCTTTTTTTTTTTCCTTTTTCACACTGGGAATTGAACTCCAGACTTTGTACTTGCCAACCATGTGCTCACGCCCCTGAGCTATATCCCCAGGCCCCGGCCCTTTTTAATGAAAACTCTTGAATAGACAATAGGCCAGATAAACCTCCATTACTGTAAATCTGAGGAGGCTTAAAAATACTATAGCACACTTATAAACTGATAAGAGTTTCCTGGCTGTATAACAAATTCTAGAATTTCCCCCAGTCTGCATCTGAGAAAAATAAAACAGACCTCCGCTGACCCACCACAGCCTGTGGTGGGTAGGACAAACTCGAAGACCACCGGTACACCGGAGGTTCAGCGGAGAACTGCACCGGGGCTCTCATGCCAAGGCTGGCTTCCTCTTCCATAGTGAAGACCTGCATGTCCCCAGCCCAAGGGACCACGTGTCCCTGGCCTGAGCACCCTGGCAGGCCCTCAGAACTAGCTCGCTTCTCTGCCTTGTCTCACACACTGCAAGAACCCTAGGACCAAGCCAAGCCTTGCCAGGGAAGCCTCCCCTCAGCCCTCGTGGTCACTTACCTGAGTACCTAACACTGTGTAACTAGCTGAGACTAGCCAATCGCCACAGCAGCTGAGCTCCAGACAATCACGGAGCCAGGCTCCCACCACCGCTCCCAGGTAGCGCCCACTCAAACCGTGGCCGCTCTGCCCACACCAACCCGTCTGTCCCCTCTGGCTGCACGGGTACTCTGCACCCATCTAAGGGTGGGGCATCCTGCGGTACTTCTGTGCTGATGGCTGCTTGATTGAAGTGAAAAGCCAATTAAGAGCTGCAAAAATAGATTTGTTTTGCGTTTCAGCAACACTCAAAGGAGAAAATGTTACCAGAGGAGCCATCTCAAGGTGGCTGAGACGGGCTTGCCACAGCGACATGGATTTAAGGGTACTTCCACGACAGCGCCATGGGCTAGGGCCGGACCCAGCAGACCCCTGCCGAGCGGTGTGCGCGTGTGGGAGGGCGCAGCGCAGCGCTGACATGGCCTCGGTCTGCCGTGCTTCCGGGGAGTGGACGCCACTGGGGGCTTCCGAGAAGAGCCTTTCCGCTGCCCTGCAGAGCTCGTGGGCCAGCGACACAGGCATCCATTGTTTTAAGCAGAGACATGTTTTCTTATGTAATCAACATAAAATGCTTAATTTCATGAAATAATGTACTCCTTACAAGATAACCAGGAAGTTTTGCGCGCGTTCTATGAAGCCCAGGACAATTCTTCTTCACTCTGCCCTGCTCAGGCAAGCCAATTGGACAAGGATCTTGGGATCTATGAATAACGGTCCCTTTATCCTCTTGTTCCTTCTAATTTATTTAAATCTCTGGATCAAATCTCCCATTCTTTGAAGAGTGTTCTCCTTCACCCCCCATATAAGGAAATGCTTTGTAAGAGCATCTCTTTGTAAGAAATTCTCTAAAAATAGCTGAGTACAGTGATTACTGCAGGAAGAGCAGGGCCCACCTGAAATGCTTGGGCACAGAAGGCCTTCATATCAGAGGTTCTCTGATTTTAGAATATTTGCCAAGACGTTACCTGACTAAAATTGCAAATACGAAATGTTTCCATACACCGACACAACCCTCAGAAGGTTCTGGATCATGGCAGACTGTCTCAGGTGTCGGGTCCTCCATCTGGGTAAACACAGGGCTGCCTTTTCTTTCTGAAGACCTAGCTGCAGACCACATTGTGTCCTGTGTGCAGGGACCCCACGGTGGATTGGCGACATCCCTCCTGACCCCACAGGCTCTCCTGGCCTTCACGCAGCCTCCTCCTGACCCTGCAGCCTCAGCCCAGAGTCTCCTTGTGGCTGAGGCAGGAGGGTCGCTGTGCACCTCCTGTGCATCAGGATCAAAGCAGGGCAGGCACAGAGCAACCCTCCCTGTGGGCCTCGGTCCACGCTCCCCCAACCTGCAAAGGCCGTGCCACAGCCCACTCAGACCATCCAGAAGCGGGGCTCCTCTGGGGCCTGCCTCTCTCCCCTGCTCCAGCTGGCCTGCCATCTGTTGGCCTCTCCTGGTCCTTCTGGTCTGTTCACTGCCCTCTTCCCCCGCTGCGCTGTTCTCACAGGGCAGCCCGCTGACCAGTCCCCATTCTCCAGTCATGCCCGAGAATCCTCTCCCTCACGGGAGCCACTGTCTCTCAGTAACTGGGAGGGTATACTTCAAAGTCTTTGTTACCCCCACCCGGGCCTGCAGCGTGGATGGCGTTCACCCCCTAGTCCCACCCACTGCCACCCCTGCCTGCACCAGAGCCACAGGGGCGGGCGTCTCTGAACCGGATGAGGCCGAGCCCCTCTTCTTCCCCCTCAGTGTCGCCCTAGTCCTGGGCCTCCGGCCTCCTCCGTCTTTGCCAACAGCTCTCTGCTGCTCTGACATGTATGTGACCCTACTGTCAGCTGGGCATCCACTTCCTTCATGTCCGAGGACCGTCACCCCCGAAAGGACCGGAGGGGCAGTGGCCATGGTACCCTGGCAGCTTGCACAGTGCCCCTCCTCCAAAGTCTGCATTTGGTAGACGCTGCTGGATGGGCGACTGGCTGGGGGCAGGAGCGGTGGCGCCATGGCCGGAAAAGGAGGAACAGCCAGCAGACCTGGTATTCTGAAGGGGAGCCAAGATAGCAAGGGGCGAGAGGACACAGGCGTCTTGTCACTGCCAGTGCCATGCTAAGCACTGAAGTTCTCTAACCCACTCACTTTCCTCCCACACTGGGGCGTCCGGCTCGTCTTCCAGGCGGGGAGACCAAGCTCAGAGACCCGAGGCCCTGCCTGAGGTCACAAAGCAGAGAGGCACAGCCAGGTCTGCTCAGGCCCCACCGTCCTCACAGGGCAGCGCTCTTGCCTGTGCTTGCACCAGAGGAGACGGACAGAGCAGGATGCAGGCCCTGCGTCTGCGCATTCCACAGTCATTTCCACACCAGCCTCTGCTAGAAGCTGTGGTTTGCGCAACTATACGTGGTCCCCAGCGTGACACATCGAAACACACAGGAGGACCATATCTGACTGCCGGCACCATCAAAGCCCCCTTTCCAAATGAGGTCACATCCACAGGCGCCAGGACTGTGGGGCTCCCAAGGACATGTCTGCCCACAGAGGGGCACAGGCAGTTATTATGGGGGCCATCTCTTGCCCCCCACACCGAGTGCCATCTCTGTCTGCTTATGACATCTGAAAGGTCTTGCAAAGGACGAGCAGTATGGAAGGAGGCCCAAAAAGGAGGGAAAGGAGAGGGTGGGGGCCTTGGGTGAGAACGGGACACTCCACCGGCTAAGCTCCTTTACAGAGCACCCCGGGATTCAGATGCGCCTCTCCACCCCGTATGTATACATTGAGCTCCTTCCAACATATTCTATCAGTCTGACATTTCCTTAAGATAAACTGACCTTCTACAGTACAGAACCGATGAGGGGGGTTTAACTGTACTGACTGAGAAGTGCTCCCACCCCGAGACAAGAGGATGCTGGTGGCCCTGTCTCTTAGCATCACCCACCGGAGTGCAACTGGCAGGTGGGCAGAGCAGACGTCATCTCCTGCACCACAGCACACATTAGAGGAACGGAGGGTGAGCGCCTCCCCCCCAATTACCAGTGTCCACATATGGCCTGAAAACACTTAAGCCCTCGCCAGGACTGGTGGACAAAGCCAAGGGCACGGCTGCCACAGCCCCCGTCCTGCGCCCCTGCCGTGGGCCCTGTGCTCCTGACCCAGCCCTGGCTGAGCTCTCTGGTGGTCGAGCTGCTTCCACATCTGCCGCACAGGGCCAGGCTGGTGCGGCCTAGGATGCTCCACCCCCACCCCCCAGCTCAGCACTCATCCAGAAGAGAAGACGCACACGGCTGTGCCCGTTGGGACTGGTGTGTGAATGTGCACCGGTGGCTCCGGAAAGAGCAGGAGTGTTCAGCAGTCAGCACGAGGCCCCGTGCCTACACGAGGACAGCAAATGCGGTTTGGGGAAGAAGATCACGCTGACCCGGAATCCAAGAAGCTAACAGGCCGTGCCACAAGCCCCATCCTCCGCACTCCAGCACGACACGCTCTGGGCCTCAGCACTGTGAGCACGCATGCGGTTTCTCGGCTGTGGCCAGTGGCAGAGGAGTGGGAGATGCACACAGCTCGTGGAGGGAACCGCAGCGGCAGTAGCAGTTAGTGAAGGCCCACACTACAGCCTCGGACGCCCACACGCACACGCAGGCACAGACATGCTCTGGCAGGCAGGTATGCACACACACAGCTGGGCAGAGCCCTTGGGATGGGATTGGGGGAATGAAACCCACCCTCCCCCTGCTCCTGCCTGCTGGCACATCCCAAGGAGAGGCCAGGTGGCCTCTGCGTGGCTTCTCAGCGGAGCTAGCTCTGGCTCCCTAAGAGGCACACTGGTCATGTGCAGGGTGGCATGCACCTTGCTGCCCCTCTGCTTTCGTGGGCTGTGTTCCACAGGGCCCCAGAGGCCTGTGTACCCCAGAGACAGGAGCTCTGTGAGGCCCTGGCCTCCTGCGGAGCACAGACCATTCCATCACAAAAGAGGGAGATGCCAGGGAGCCCTCCACCCCTCCCAGAAGTCAGACAGCTGCACCAGGCCGGAGGCCGCGCCTCCTAGACTCTAGAGCTCTGGAAGTCACCAAGTGGCCCCCAGCTCTCATGAAAGCCAGGATGCAATATCATGATGTCACCCAACTGAGGTCCACAGAGACCAGCACAATACACTTTGAAGCTGGTAGGAAGAGTCTGGTTGGGAAATGAAGCCCCAGCCAGGGTGCTGCCTGCAGGCCTGCAGGGTCCCCCAGGACTGTGCTCTTCTGGCAAGGAGAGGAGCTGAGCTTCTTGGTGCGGTGATGCGAGCTCATGTCTTGCTCAGCTTGGAGCAATAAGGTCAGAAATCTGCAAGGACCTTCAACAAATAATATGCTCAGGGTTTAATTACAGATCAAAGGAGTCTGACTTCCATTAAAAGAGGAGAAGCAGTGTACAAAAATGGAAATCTCCCCCAGAGCATGAGAGCAGCATTGTTTCTGGGTATTGGCACAGAGTAAGAAAGCTGCGATGGTGGGGCTCTCAAAAGAGAGCCTTTCAAAGGGCTATAAGGTGGGCGAGGAGGACGCACATGGAAGTCATCTTCTGACTCAGCCAGGATGGGCTCAGTCATGGCTCGGTGACCCCTGGCACAGGTGGTTGTGGTGGGTGCCAGCTGCTGGCCACCCTGTCACACACAGCTGAACTGAGCCAGTGTGGTTCTGGGTGTGGAGGCCCACCTTAGGGTCACTGCTGGCAGCTTAAGGGGCAGAACTGGAGAAGCTGTCGGGAAGCTGTTGGAGCTGCTGGTTCTGCTGGGCTGTTCTGCTGGGCTGTTCTGCTGGGCTGTTCTCCTGGGCTGTTCTGCAGGGCTGTTCTCCTGGGCTGTTCTGCAGAACTGTTCTGCAGGACTGTTCTGCAGGGCCGTTCTCCTGGGCTGTTCTGCTGGGCTGTTCTGCAGGGCTGTTCTCCTGGGCTGTTCTGCAGAACTGTTCTGCAGGACTGTTCTGCAGGGCCGTTCTCCTGGGCTGTTCTCCTGGGCTGTTCTGCAGGACTGTTCTGCTGAGCTGTTCTCCTGGGCTGTTCTGCAGAACTGTTCTGCAGGGCTGTTCTGCAGGGCTGTTCTCCTGGGCTGTTCTCCTGGGCTGTTCTGCAGGACTGTTCTGCTGGGCTGTTCTCCTGGGCTGTTCTGCAGAACTGTTCTGCAGGACTGTTCTGCAGGGCTGTTCTCCTGGGCTGTTCTGCAGAACTGTTCTGCAGGGCTGTTCTCCTGGGCTGTTCTCCTGGGCTGTTCTGCAGGA
>PVJA010028408.1:0-27607 GCA_004027025.1 Myocastor coypus | reverse complement strand
GGGCGCTGTGCAGAGCTGAGAAGAACCGCGCACAGCTCCAGAAAAACCTACGGAAGCAGCGTAGGAAAGGAGTCATTAGGCTGCGGGAAACGTTTACAGCACCAAGAACTAATCTAGATTAATTGTGCTAGGAGAAATTCAGCTACTAAATCTAGTTAATAATCCTGCCATTCTTCAGAAAATAATAGAAATATTGCAAGTGAAGGAACAGTTTGCAGCCCCAAACATTAGCAGAAGTGATATTTTTGGTCCCTTTGTTGAAGATAAGGTGGTTGAGTGTGTTTGTATTTGCTTCTGCATCTTCTAATCTATTCCATTGATCCTTGGGTCTATTTTTTTTTTTTTTTTTGCCAATACTATGCTGATTTTGTTACTGTAGCTTTGTAGTATAACTTTAGGTCAGGAATTGTAATGCCTCCTGCCTTATCTTTGTTGCCCAGAGTTGTCTTTGCAATTCTGGGTCTTTTTTGGTTCCAAATAAATTTTAGGAATGGTTTCTCCAGGTTGTAAGGTATGCTGATGGCATTTTGATAGGAATTGTATTAAATCTGTATAACAATGTGAGGAGTATGGCTGTCTTTACAATGTTGGGTCTTCCTATCCAGGATCAGGGAATATCTCCATTTTCTCAAATCCTCTAGTATCTCTTTTTTCAGAGTACTATAGCTTTCATTGAAAAGCTCTTTTCCTTCTTTAGTTAGATTAATGCCTAAGTATTTCATTTTCTTTGGTGTTATCATAAAAGGTACTATTTCTCTAATTTCTCTCTCAGTGTGTTTGTTATCTGTGTAGCGGAATGCTGTTGACTTTTGTATGTTGACTTTGTAACCTGCTATGCTACTGAATTTGTGTATTAGTTCTAGTAGCTTCTTGGTGGAGTTTTTGAGCAAAAGTGATATTAGCAATGAATGATAGGACAATACTTAATAAAAGATAACATACTAGATTTTTAATTTGTGTGGCTTGACAGATTTTTAAAGTTTACTAATTTTGTATTTGTAATTTTCTGATTATTTTTTTAACAAAGAAGTCCAAATTAGCACCAGCATGTGGTTTCACAAAACCTAGATTCTGTTTTTCAATTTAGAGTGCTAAAACTTAGAGGTAAAAAAAAAAAAATTTCCTTTGAAATTTTTTCCTTCTTCGGGATTTCTGACCAAAATATGGCACAAAGATGATAGCCCAAAATGTATGTTCACACACATTATGTACATACAACAGGAGTTAAAAAATATTGTGAATGATGCATAAATGTGAAACATTTATTGCATTAGAAGGCACATTGCTATTAGCTGTGCTTAAAATAGTTGTCCTTGCTTCTAATACACATCCTATTCTTGCCACTTTTGGAAGCAGTTTTGGCATTCCTTTTATGAGTGTCTTTATAGGGTGCCTAATATATATTATATATTATGAATTATATATATATATATATATATAGACACACACACACACACACACACACACACACACACACACACACACACACATGAATGCTGCTGCCCATGCCCTCTAGTGGCAAAGAAGGATGATCGGACCACAACAGTGTGTCCTCATCTTCATCTGACCTGACCTGCCTAAGATGCTCAGCCATGCAACTTCTGGTGTTCCTCAAAGTAAAAAGGACCCTGAAATGTGAGTATCGGTTGAATCAATTCAGAACATGCAGGTAGCCACAGAAGCAGAAGTAAAGACTCAGTAGTAGGTTGCTAGGCCTCCTTTAAAACAGCAAGAAGAAAGCAAAAAGGGTGTAAGAAGACAGGGGAGTGTGTTGAGAGAACTTAATGCCAGTATGTCCTTTAGTATAATGAATATTTGAAATTTGAACATGTGCCATGTTTTGGGGTCATACCTCTTATGTGCATGTATATATTCACATATAGCAATGTATCATCCACCTGCAGAGATGAATACTGCCAGTGCATTCCTAGTTAATGCCATCTTCCTGTGAAGAGACCTAGATGGTATAGGCCAGCCCTCAATGTGGCTTTTCAGTGCAATCAAGAGCTGCAGTTGACAGAAGCTATTGGCAACTGCTGACAGCATAGCCCAACAGAGTTGTACAGTAAATACTTTAAAGTCATGTAAGTTCTGCTCATATGACAGATTCCAAGAGAATGATAAAATATAAGTGTAGCCAGTAATAAACCAACAACACTATCATTTGTTGTCAGATATTATGTGACGCACATAAGTGTATGCTCTGGACTTTTATACGGCTGACAGGGCAGTGACTTTGTATATATTGCCAGATTTGCCACAAACCCACAAGTGATTCATGTATTACTCTAATACAGTGCTAAAAGTTTTCTACCTCTGTTAAATATAGAAGACCACTGTCGTACATGTGTTCCCTAATCAAATATTGTGTCCAGGGTATGTGTGTGTGTCTGTGTGTGCATGTGTGTGTGCATGCGTGTGTGCGTGTGTGCGTGTGTGCGTGTGTGTGTGTGTGTAACTCCCTCAGTTTCATGCTAATGTGAAGGGAGTTTACATACAGAGGCTGATGTTAAGAGAACCTGTGGGCCCTTCAAAGGGCATGGCCCAGGGGAAGGTCTTTAGTTCATTCCAAGTGCTGTCCTAGAGAGAGGTGAAGTATTTGTGGGACTCTGGCTGGTTCTTAGAAGAGTGTTGCTGTAGACTCCATAAACATCTGCCCAGAATTATTGTTTCACCTTGGGATTTCTCCTTTTGCTTACACCCCTGCCCCATGAGACTGTCAGTTATGAGAACTTTGCCAGAGTTGGTGCCATAGTGTTCAGATTTTCAGACTCCGGAACCATGAGCTAAGTAAACCCATTTCCTTTATAAGTTGCTCGCACCCAGCTATTTAATTATAGGAATGGAAAATAGACTAATGCAATAGTTAGATAGATAGATGATAGAGATAAACCTAGTGTTATGCTGTTTAACATTTTGATATTGTTGAAGCTTTTAAAGGCTAAAATGCCCCTGCAGGAATGATTTTTAAAGCTAAAGATTTCAGACATCATAGATAAAATAAATAAAAGTGAGATATTTTGGACAACTAGTTGCCTTATTTTGGACATGAGATAATTTAAAAACTGGATGGAAATAACTAGAGAGGGAATGAGCAAAAAAATCCAAAGACCTTCCGAAGGTGAGATATTTGATGACAAAATTGCTTTGGAGACAGAAAGATTAGGACAGGGTGAGGTTGTATTCTGGCACCTTCACTTTGGAGAATGATTCGCTCAGAAAGAACAATAACCAAGAGGCATGGAATTCGCGGAGAATCTCCAGCTCCATGGTGGACACTCATGGCACTCTGGAGCCTGTGCCAGGCATGCAGGATGCAAATTAGCATTCAGTGTTATCAGACAGACAAAGCAGTGCCGCATGGGAGGAGACGAGGCATGAAACAGAGGTAAGGCAAGGTAAGAACCTTCTGAGGGAGGAGAGAGAAAAAGAAATTGATGTACAAAGTAGACAAAGGCAAGACCGAGTGGCCATGAAAGTGAGAACCTGGAAACTGTGCAGTCTGAAGATATGGGGAGCCAAGAGAGTAAAAAAAAAAAAAAATAGGAGAAGAACGAGCAAAGATTCTAAATAGGGAAGTGGTTCTAGACAGTGAAGTAAATGGAAGAACCCGTGAGGCACTACAGTGGTCACGCTACTCTGAAATAAAGGCAGAGACCTCTGCCGAGGAGTAGGAGTGTGGCTGCGGAGAGAGAAGACTGGCAAGAGGCCACGTGCGCAGGAAGGGCCGTGGCCTGAGGTGAAGCTGCAGGAGGCCAGCTCTGAGGGTTTTCTCTTGATAGCAGCATTAGCTGACATGGGGAAGGGGAGAAAAGTTAGTGCAGAGACCAGAAAGTCTGTTTTCAACTTCTTGCATGTGACATGTCAGCCAGAGATGTCCTCTTTGAATCTACGGCTCCAGAAGAGTGGTTGCAAGCAGGAAGACAGGGGTTCTAGGTGAAGCACAAGAGCGGCTGCGTAGGCGTAGGCAGGCCAGGCGGGCAGCTGTGGGCATGCAGGAAAGTGCTTTGAGCACAGAAGCAGCACAGAGGCAGGGCAGCAAGGGAGCTGACAGGTGCACTGAAATACAATTTTACCAAGCATCTTCACAGAAGACACCTGAAAAAGTCAGAGTAGGGCCCCCGGGGCCTAGGCCTGACGGCACTTGCTAATAGCATGGAAACTGAATGCTGAACGCTGAAGGGAGCTCCAGGGTCGGGTGGGAATCCTGGCCCTTCTGGTTATATATTGTGGGACTTAAAGAATTTGCTTCACATTGCTGAACAATTTCTTGCATCAGTGATCAGTGAGCCTCCCCTTCTTCTCTATTCAGTCCCAGTCCTGCAGGGGACGCGTGCTCTGTCACAGTAGCTGTGCCATCTCACCACTTCAGGTTCAGCTTCTCTTTCTTATTGAGAGGTCAATCATTTGTAATAAACTAATTTGACTCTATAAAATCTCCAATGAGGCACATTTTTGGAATGGACAAAGGGTGAACCCTTTGGCAAAGGCTATGACTGAGACCTGAAGCCATTGTCCTGACACCCTGTAAACAGCACTTATTTGAGGCTGCCCTTTGAGTAGATTCTATTTCTAAATGGTGTTGCCTACATATGGATAGTGAATATTTAAATTAAAATGAAAACTGGTGTGGTAGCACACACTTGTAATCCCAGAACTTGGGAGGTTGACGCAAGAGGATTGCTAGGACATTGACACCAGTCTGGGTTGCCAACGAAGTTCAGAGCTAGCGTAAACTGCATGGTGAGACTCTATCTCAAAAAGAAACACACACACACACACACACACAGACACACACAAATTGAAGGAAAATATATTACAGTCGCACTACAGTAACAGTCGCACTACCGTCAATCTTCCTCCAAACACACTTCCTTTATTTGGGACCGACTTTTCCCACCGTTACTGCTATTTGCCAAAGTAATTCTGCGAGTTCTCTTCTCTGAATGGCCTTATGAGGTGTGGTAAGAGTAAGGCAGTGCTGGTGAAGACGGGCTGTGAAGACTCGGTGGTGTCCCCAGGACCTGTTCGTCACATCTTGCCCTCTGTGACTCTAGTTCTTCTCCAAAGTCGAAATAATCATGCAAATGAAACATTTGAAATCAACTCAAAATGTGTCAGAAGCCACAACACTACAGTTAGAGACACTCAGGAAAGAGGGCTTCCAGAACGGTCTCACCGACCGGCGGTAACAATGGGATGGGTGTGGCTGAAGTGAGAGCCAGTGTACCAGGACAATCAGAGCCAACCTGTGCTTTACTACAATCATTTTGTTTTCAATTTAAACATTTGCTGTATTTTTTTTTAATCACACCCTATGCACATGTTTAAGAGACTGAGAATACAGTGTTAGCACAGGGTATATGATTTATTTTTCTTTCAAAGTCAGGACAGCTAAAAGTCCCTATGCCTAGGACCACAGTGTAGAATCATGAAATCAGCTGTCTCCCTTTTTTTTCCTCCCCATGTTTGGGTCAGGGTCTGCAGGGTTTACAGGGGGTAACTACATAGATCAGACTCGTAGTGATCTTCCTGTTTTCAGCCTCCCAAGGGCTGGGCTTACAGGTGCACCACCACGCCCAGTCTTTTGCTGTCTCAGCATGCCCCAGCCATGGGGCTGGCACAGCATTCATGGGATCAGACTCCGGCTGCTGTGCTCTACCTAAACAGGTGCTTTAGTCCACTCAGCTATCAGGCCGGTCATTCCTGCTTTTTCCTTTTTCTTTTTTTGTGGAGCTGGAGATTGAACTCAGGCCTTTGCACTTGCCAGGCAAGCACTTATTCTACTGAGCTATCTCCCCAGCCCCTCTTCTTTTTCCTTTTTCAACAGAAACTTTTTCCAATAGATGAAATGTTTTTCTTTTTGTGGTCGATACATGTTTTTAAAATATTTTTATTTTTAAAAATGCAAAGTAGTGTAGTGATACAAAAAACAACATTAGAAATGATACAAGATTTTACTAAACAAAGTAACAGGAATTGGTTGCCGTATTGCATGATGCTATCTTCAAATTAGTTGTTCAGATCATCTCATATAAATGTGTAAAATTCATTTAAAGAAAAAATAAAACAATGACAAAGAA
The DNA here is from genome assembly GCA_004027025.1 of Myocastor coypus. Taxonomy (NCBI): domain Eukaryota; kingdom Metazoa; phylum Chordata; class Mammalia; order Rodentia; family Myocastoridae; genus Myocastor; species Myocastor coypus. The sequence continues at coordinate 21,524 of PVJA010028408.1, read as the reverse complement.
GCTACAAGAAATTTAAAAGACAAAGAAAGAAAAAAAATCAGAGTAAGTAAAAAGAGAAATTAAGCATTAACTGCTCCTTTTAAAAGATCGCTCCTTTTAAAAGATCAGCAGAAATTGGCAGTACAATTATCCAAATTACTCTGCATATATATCTAAATATATTTTTTCCTTTCTTTCATTTGTCCTTTTTCTCATCCCAGTGTTTCCTTCCCATTGAGTAATTTCTCTCCCTTTCACCATGCCTGGTGCACCTTTCAGATTTTAATTACTTTTTCTGATTCTCACACTAGCGAGATAATACAATGTTGGCACATGTGAATCTAGTTTATTTCACTTACCAATATAGTCTCTAGCTGCATCTCTTTATCTACAAAAGCCCGACATTTATCTTTTTTATAACTGAACAATACTACATTGTGTAAATATGCCATCATTTTTATCCATTCCTCAGTTGATGGCATCTGGGTTATTTCGAAGATTTAGATATGAGAAATTGTGTTGCTATAAACGTAGGTACATATATATTGCCGTGGTATGATGATTTCAGTTCTTTTTGAAAAATACCTGGGAGGGGAGGAGACTGGTTTAAATGAGACCTCGAATCCTGGCTTTTTGAAGAACCTCCAAGCTGATTTCCTAATGGCTGTGCCAGTCTAAACCCCCACCAACAGTGGGAAAGGATTGCTTTTCCCCCACAGCCTCTCCAGCATTTCTTATTGGCTGACTTCTTGACAATAGCCATTCTTACTGGTACAAGATGGTATCTCAACATTCTTTTAATTTGCATCTCTTGAATGACCAGTGATGTTGAACAATTTTTCTTATATTTATTTTCCATTTGTATGCCTACATTTGTGAAGTGTATATTCATCTCAGATGCCCATTTCTTGATTGAGTCTTTGAATTTTGGAGGCCTGAGTTTTAAAAATTCCTTATATACCCTTGATAGGAGTCCTTTCCTCTGACGGACAGTCTGTTCTCATCGTGGATTTTCTTGTTACTTTCCAACAGGTACAATCTTATGCAGAGAGTAAATAAAATTTCTCAAATGGCTGTAGGAATGGAAGTCTCCTGGCACTATATTCTCAGCCTACCTCTGCCTCCTACTTCAGCTGCTTACTGAGCTACTGCAAAGGAACTCTGGAGCTCTGAGGAGCAATTTGGCATCATGAATTTAGCCCTTGAGTCTTGTTTAATGAAAGGGAAACTGAGTCATAATATGCTATAGTTTGCTCTAAGTTGTGGAGGTAGAGTAGAAGAGCTCCCTTGAGTTCCTTTAGGCTCCAATTAGCATTTTAAAGGTTCCATTATGAGCAAGTCATCCTCTTCCCTCTTTATCACTGTATCTTTGTTTCCTAAAAATAAGGAAGACTCAGATTGTAGTTCCAGCTGCTCCCTCTCCAGCAGAGTCCCAGGAGAAGATGCATGAAGCTTTTCCTTTGGAGGACTGACTAGTTTCCTGCCACACCTGATTTAGTAGGAGTGGTGGTTGGCTAGGGAGTGCCTAGGAGGTGGACTGAAGGAACAGATTCCTTCAAGACAGCCAAAAAGCAGAGGCCTCCCATGTGGTGGGATGGCCCTGAATCCTGCTGGGACTGATGTGCAGCTTGGAGTCAGGATTTTGTGAGCACATAGCCACCACAGCCTTCCAGGAAGTCTGACCTTGAGTGTCCTTCAGGGCACGGGGAGTGTATGGGAGAGGACAGAAGAAAAGGCCAGAGATCTGCAAGCTCCGAGGCCAGTGGGGTCATGAGGAGGGGCCTTGTTAACTTTGAGATGAAGGAAATGTCATTTAGACTCCTGTAAAAGACAGTCTCAGACTTTGACCATAGAGGTTATTCTACAGATTCAAACAAATTCTACATTTTGTGAGCAGGTACTGTGTCTTAGTTTTATATGATTAAAGTGACTTCCATGACAGTAGGTATAGCAAAAGAAATACATATGTAGAGAACTGAAGTGAAATACTGGTTTGGTCATCTTTTGTCTTTATAATGTAGTGAGATGCTTAGCTCAGCATCCTTATTTGTTGGCTGCATTTATAGTTTATCTACAAAGAAACAACATTGGAAGCCATTATAAAATGTTTTGCAGGTGTTTTAATGGATTGAAAATCCGCAGTAAAATCAGAAAGAGTCATGCAATCTTGGTCTGGCAGGGAAAATTTTATAGGGCATGTTCAAATCATGGACCTACCAGTCTGTGTGAACACCAGGACATGATGGAATCTTACTACATCTTAGTATCACTTATAAATTGATGTTAACAATAATTTCTATGTCTTGGATTGTTGTGAGAATTGTATGATTTAATTGGCATAGAGTTAATAAGTATTCCATAAATTATAAATATGGTACATTCAAAGTATTACTTTGTTTTCCAGAACAATTCTTCCCAGATTTTTCATTACTGAGAAATCACTGTTGTGTCTGTTTAGTTCCAGGCACTCATTTTGGGGGTTCACATGTGTTCCTTTGAAAGAAAGTGCAGACATCTTAATGGTTTTTTAAGAGATTAAGGAGTAGTAAAAAATAGAAATTATACAGAATTTCACTAAACAAAATGATAGGAATTCAGAATGGCTGTCACATATCACATATTTTTGTCTTTGAATTAGTTTTTCAGCTTCCTGGATGTAAGAATGCAAAATTGGTAGAAAAATATTATAAAAAATTACAAAGGAAAGAGAAGACAAAAACATTTAAGATTTGTTTTTCAACATCAAATTTAACTGCTCCTTTTAACAGGCTAGCAGAAATGAGCAGCACCATTATCCAAGCTGTTCTGTGTATATACACACACGTTTCCTCTTCCCTTCCTTCTTTCCCTCTTTTGTCTTTTCCCTCATTCTAGTTGTTTTCTCTAGAACATTAATCTAGAATTATTGTGATTATATTTCTTTCTAAGTACAAGGCAGAGTTTTCATGTGTAATTTCTCAAATTGAATTTCAATTACCATTGTTCTACCTACTACCTTTTAAAAATTCATGGTTTAGGGCTGGCCAAATAGCTCAGTGGATTAAAGCAAGCAGGTACAGGGGCCAGAGGTTCAATCCCTGGGCCTGCCATGCCGTGTCCTGGGGTGCAGTGAGGCAGCAATTGAGACTGGGCCTGGTGGCACACATTTGTAATCCCAGCTCTTGGGAGGCTGTAAACAGGTGGATCACTCCGAGTCTGAGACAGTGGTGAGTAGTGAAACTCTGAACACCCTGTAGATCCTTCCTTAAAATACAAAACTAGATACATACATACATACATACATACATACATACATACATAAAATACTTTTTTTCTGGTTACTATTAAAATTGGAGCACTGGCTTTCCAATGTGAATGATTATGATTTACAATGAAAAACACTTGTATGTCAGCACTCACTTCTAATCATGCACACACAAAGACATAGACAGGCAGGCAGGCAGGCAGGCAGGCAGGCAGATTCACTTACACGCCACTGGGAATTTTCATTTACTGGATCAACTATGAAACACAACCTAGGACTAGAAAAAACCTGATCACCATCCCAACGTGTAGCTTGTATACATTATTAGCTGTGGGTTTCACCAACTTGCCCCAGTTGGGTCATTGGTTCTTAGCAGGTCAACGTTAGTACCTTTAAGTCTTTGCCCTTAGTCTTGGTAGAGGCCAAGGGAGATTGCTTCCCGTGTGTTCTCTGGAGGGTCGAGGGCTGGCTGCTGGCATGCTGGGAGCTGAGGGAGAAAGTGGTCAGAGGCTCTGCATTGGCCCATGCTCGCGCCTTCCTTCCACTAAGTGCAATGATAATCTTTTCCCACTGTGTCACTCACATTACAAAGACTCTGTACCTTTCCAGAAAATGATGTATAATTTATCAGGAAAATGGAGATATTCAGCTGTGTGCATGGAGTGCTGCATGTTTTGTCACCTTTTAGGTGATTTCGATGTAGACATTTGACCCATCGTTTTAATGGTAGCCCCTCGCCCTCTCTGCCAGCGCCCTGGAGCTGCCAGTTCCTTACGCTACAGGGAATCTGCAGTCTCCAGCTGATATAGTTCTCAAATTTCACCCCTGCAAGGCTATGAATTGGAATTCTTAAACCTGTTAAGTTAGTTACCTCTCAAGCATTTGCTTTGTAGACTTTAATTTTGCTACTAACATTTTCTCTGCTTTAAAAAAAAAAAAAATCAACCTTTCTGTTTATGTCAAAAAAAAAACCCTTTGCTTCACAGCATTGTGGAAAAAAAGAACACTAAATATGCACGTTCAGATCATCATCTTTACTTGAAATTTCTAGTTTTATTTTTCTGTCTCTGAACTTTAGTAGCTATATGTCTTCAAGCAAGAACATGACAACAATAAGATAACTGTTATAAAATGATAAGAAACTTTCCTTGGATGTGGAAATATTTTCCAGCATTCCTGCAACACTAAAAGAAGAGATGATATTTCCAGTATTAACACACATTTCAGTGTGAATACTGACAATCAAATCTGCTTTCTTTATTGGTTGGTAGTGCTAGAGATTGAACCCAACCACGGCCTTCACACTCAGCTCCACACCCAAACTGCGCTCTTTTTACTTGGCACAGGGTCACAGTAAGTCCCAAATTTGCCCAGATTGGGGTGGGACTTGTGAGATTCCTCCCTCAGACTTTCAGACTGGGATTATAGGCATGCACCACCATGCCCACCCTATTCTTTTAAATTTTATTTTGAAACTATAAGGATTTTGTAAACAAAGAATTAATTTTATATGTCATATTTCTCTCTCTCTCTCTCTCTCTCTCTCTCTCTCTCTCTCTCTCTCTCTCTCTCTCTCTCTCTCTCTGTCTTTGCTTGGACCAATGTTAAGATTCAGTCAATCCTTGTACTAAGTCCTAGAGGTATAAGTAGTGGATTTTCACTAACTCTTCTTGTTAACTCCTATGGGTTTTTAACTCAAAGTTATGATCCTAATTTGATTTGTTCTCAAAACAATTAAGGATGTAATGTTTAAAATATCAGAAACACAGCCTATTCCCTGGTTAGGATGGGGTGGCACATGTGGAAAGACATAGAGGGAACATTTTGGAATGCCTTGGCAACCACTGCTCCAGCCAGAGCTAGACAGTGGGGATCTCCACCTGTTGGAACACATGAGAATTTCTCTTCTCCAAGTGGAAACAAAGGGTGAACGTGGGGGCCAGAAGGAAATGGGGCCACTGGGAAGCCACTTCGTTTTTTCCTCACAAAGGGTACAAGCTTGTAAAGGGCCTTAGTGAGATATGAAAACGAACTTCCCTACATAACGTGGTTTTCTACACAACAGTTTGGGTTTGTCCTCATAATCCTTTTCTGGATAGATGAAGACATTGTATCTCCTTTAAGAGGTACTTTCTCTCTGGCTTAGTTCTGTTTCTTTTTCCTCTACTACACTCACACTTGTCAGATACAGTACCTTATGCAATTTCAGTGAATTGTTGCTCAGCATAGATCGATACAAGTTCCAGTACAACTTCTGAAAATGCACACTCCTGTAAAGCCACCTTGAGAGCAATTTCATACAAGCCCCATTTACAGATCCGTGGAAATGTAAATGTACTGTAGGAGCAGTACCTTGTCAATTTTCCAGAGCAAACTGAACCCGTCGGATGTCGGCAAGCATTGGAGTTGGCCTTAATGGAGGGAAGCAGGAGCCCTGAGGATAAATGGTGAACAGCGGAGGAGAAAATTCAGAGGTGCCGATCAGTGCTGGAGAATGACGACTGGTTACTCGTCCTCAAAGAGTAACTGAACACGGAGGCTGCAATGGTGGCAAAAGAGGTTTGAAAATATCTAGATCCTTCTTGTGAAAGAAAAGGATGAGATAACTCAGGGCTGATGAGATAACTCAGCAGACTAAGTGCCTGCTAGGCAAGTGCAGGGACCTGGGTTCAATCCCTGGCACCACATGATGTGCCAGCCCCACTGAAACTGAGACTGGGAATGGTGGCTGACACCTATAGTTTCAGTGCCCGGAAGGCTGAGACAGGAGGATCACCACCAGTCCGAGCTGCATAGTGAGACTCTACACCAAACACATTTTTTAAACAAAGAGTTTCAAATTCATGTTTACTTAACACTTTCCTCTCAAGACAGAGAATATAACATGGTATACTGATTATGTTTTTTTTAAAAAAATGTAAGATTATTTCCATTCCAAGAAAACTATATATTTACTTAATTCTTTTAGATTTACATAAAGGTGAAAATGAGAGAAACATCTTGCATATTGTCGACACTGAAAAATTACCTTTCCTGACAGATATACATTTCTTTTATCCTAGAAACGCAGGTTTTATTTTTCATCTATTCATTCATTCATTTTGTACAGATTGGACTCCTAGTGATCCTCCTGTCTCAGCCTCCCCAGTGCTGGGATTATGAAGGGACCATGCACCATCATGTCCAAATTTGGTGGCCCACATGGCCAAGCCCAGGGCTCTGCGGCCAGCATGGCATGAGGTACTGGGGATAGAAGGTGAGTCCTTGCACTTACTAGGACGGAACTTAAACCACTGAGCTATCTCCCCAGCCCGAATGCAGATTTTGGGATATTAAAAAAAGTTTTTTCTTCGACTACTCTTTGATAGAAATTAATTGCTAGCATCCTACTTATCATAAGATAAAAAGCATTTTGTTGTTGCAAATATGTTTAATTACAGATCTATATTAAATTGATAAGGTTGATTTAATTATCTTTGACTGTGCAGTATTTAAACTATTTTCATATATTTGTAATTTAGTGTATGATTAATGGTAACCTTACAAATCAGTGGGGGAATAGAAAGACTATTTTCAGCAACATTCCCAAGTGTGAATAGCTACACATTAAACCCCATTTCTTAGCTATCACTAAAGTACAATTGCATCTGGGGACTCCTAACACTATCAGCCCTGCTATTGATAGCAACCGCCAGCTCTTGTACTGTCCCAAGCTTCTCCTTGGGCAGGCAAAACCACTTGCTCTCCCTCAAGCCTTGCTATGGGTGGGGAGCCATGGCCCCCCTCTCACTGAACTTCACCCTCCCCATGGCCCTTTACAAGACCCCATAGCTTTCCGGAGAGCAGCTGTTTTGCTCTCCAGTACCACAGTGGTCCCTTTCACGTTTGTTCGGCAATAAGCCTGCCCTGTTGAACTTGTATCTTTGTTTCCACTTTTCTTTACCCAAAGTCTCTTTCATGTCTTTTTCAAAGGTTTTATTCTATTTTTATTTTATTTTTTATTAATATTAATGAACTTGGGAGGCCGAGGCAGGAGGACTGGTGTGAATTTGAGACAAGCCTGGGCTACAAAAGTGAGCTCGAGGCCAGCCTGAACTGCATAGTGAGGTCCTGTCGCAAAAAGACAAAATAATATTCACGAGAAAGAAATAGCAACGAGACAGTTTCACAACACATTAGTAGGACAGACACAATAATTAATACATTGCATATTGTTGTCTTTGCGGTAGTTGTTCAAGGTACAAAATGTAGACATGATATCTTGTCTAAACACTATTAGCACAAATCTTTCTTCTCACTGAACTAAGAGAAAGCATAGCTGTATATATAATCCAATAGTCTATAATAGTAGTAGGTTATCATTACAACTGGTAATACTGGAGGCTGTTGACTTGATTTTTTTACAGCTCACCAGATTAATATGGTTTTCCCTTTTATACCTTGTGGTTAGACTTTTCTGCTGGATGGTTAAGACCAAGGTGAAACAAGACCTATATAACAAAAAATGTAACTTTTATATCTGAGAAGGCCAGTCAGATATGCTCAGGATTTACCCTGAAACCATGTACGGTGGTTTGTAGATTTTTTGTCAGTGTCAGCCATCTGGATGAGTAGCCTCTCTCATCTTGACTTGTCTTGAAGCCAGCTGTCCATGGACTGAAACCTCTACAAACTTTAAACTAAAATAAGCCTTTCCTCCTTCACCTTGGGCGTTTGCTATTTTATCTTAGCAGTAGAAAAGTAGCCAAGACAAGGAACCTCTCCAATAAAGCACGCAATACTGTGCACCAATTTTAGACTGAGAATGGAGCAAATACTAAAGACTTAGGAAGAAGCAAGCTGAAATGCCAAGTGTATGATAATAGTGACCACTTACCTGGTCCTTCCTTAAAAGGCCTCACTGTCACTTGCCTGGGTTATCATTCACTGAGGTGAAGGGCAATTCAGCACACAGCCTGAGCTTACCCTGGTTCCTAGGGACCTCATGTCATCTTGAGCCTGTGAGGCAAAAATAACTCAGAGGACGACTCTTGGAAAAACTGAATTTGTTCATACTGAGTGACAGAGAATTTGCATCTTCAACACACAAAGTATGAAAAGTCACAGATGCACCAGGAAGAGTTGCAATACAGGAATTGAAAAAAAAACAAAAACAAAAACAAAAACAAAAAAAAAAAAACAGGGAGAAGTTCACACAAATTGCTCTGAAACAGTTAATTGACCATGGAAATTCAACACTGGAGCTGGTGTTGGCACGTTGATGGAGACGAGACCTAATCGTACAAGTTTCTTTCATTAAGCCTTCCTGCATACATGTATGCAGGTGTGCAGAAGTAGTGGGCACGTGCTATGCTTGAGTGTGCCTACAAAACTCATGTTGAGATTTAATCCTTCTTGTGAGGCATTTGTTAGTGGGGCCTTCAGTTGGTGGAACCTTTAAGAAGTCGTGAGGTCATGAGGGCTCCACCCTCATGAGTAGATTAATTTATCCATCGATTAACAGATTAAGGAGTTATCTGACAAGCAGGCCTGTGGCAAAAGCCAGTGTGTCTTTGTCTCTTCTATGTTTTCCTCTCATGTGTCAGGCCGTGTGCCACCTGCAGACTGTCTGCAGAGTACACAAGAAACCGTCAGCTCCTGGTGTGAAGATTTCACCAGTGGATGGATCTCACCAGCTGCAACCCTCAGCCTTGGGCCTCCCTCTCGCACAGCCATGAACGTAACCTTTATTCTTTGTAAATTACTGCTATGGTTTGTTTCTAGTTGTCCTCCTCCCTGTGTCCCCCTCAGGCAGTCATCCGGCAGGCTTTTCAAGTATGTGATTAATTCATTATCAAATGCTGTGATTGTGGGTGTGAGTTCCTCACCTGCCCTGGGGTAGGTAATCTGCATACAGTACAGGGAGGGAAGAGAGGCTTGCTAGCCGCCCTGGCTGCTGCTCCTCCCTTTGCCTTTTGTTATTATCCGCCGCCATGAACTGCTGCCCTCTGCCATGTGCCACTCTGCCTTGGAGTCAGCTGAGTATGGACTGAAATCTCCACAAGCTGTGAGTTACACAAACCTTTCCTTCCTGAATTTTGGTGTTGGGTATTTTGTCCCAGGAATGAGAAAAAAGTAATTGAGACAACTACCAAGCCTTGTATTTACTTATACTAATGGGCAACTGACAGACAGCACATAAGCAAAGCTTGGAACAGATAGGCAGAGGAGTTTCTGGGGATCTTAGAACATCCTTGAGACAGTCTTCATCTCAGATGTGCAAACCGGGGTCCCTTCCTCCACGACCTCCTGGGCCTGCTCTCTCTGGTTGTGCTGCCTTGACATCGGTGTCTTTCACTTTCAACATTCACATCTCTTTTGCTGCTGAACGGGAGTGGACCCAGGGGATGAATGTGGTCTTTACTTGAACCAGCTGAAAGTGGGCCCACTGGCTCTGGATCCACGCAGTGGTTAATTCTCTGTCCCTGGCTGTGTACCTGGGATGGACGTGATTGGTATCTGTATAATTCCTATACATGTCGTTTAGCCTATGCAACAAGAGTGGTTCTTGTTGAAAATTAGAATTAGAATTCCTGAATCTCAGGAGCAGTGATGAAAACAATGAGAAGCTCATTCTCTGAGAGGAAGGTGGAAACAGTGCCTACCCCAAGCCCTTAACCTTTGCAGGGATGGTAATTCCTATTAACCCACCGCATGGTCCATTGCTCTTGCTATAAATGAGAAGACAGATCCTGGCAGAAGGCCGTGATGTACCGCAAACTTAAACAAGTTCTGGTCCCAACTGCAGCTGCTGTGCCTGATTTAATAGTTCTGCCAGAACACATGAACACTGACTCAGACATGCTGTGTGTCCATGGAACTTGTGAGTATATGCTTTTCTATATTTTTGTCTGAAGAAGGGGCAGAAAGATTTGCACTGTCACGGGTTTAACAGCCTTGTACTTCTATGACTTTGCCCCCGGCAATGCAAACGTATTGTGCTTGTCATATCCACTCCAAAGGGACCAGGGTTGTCTCAACCTTCCACCAAGTATCCAATTAGCTCACTGAATCAAAGGAATCCTGTTTATAGGATGAGATAAGAAAGCAGCAGAACGGATATCAGGGTTACTCCAGAGGGCGAAGGACAAATCTTAGCAAAATTCCATGTCCTGCCAAATCAATACTGTGAGACAGGCTAAAACAATGCTCTACATTAAAAATAAATTACTCTATTGTGTATTCTATAGCTATGAAGGAAGCCGAGTGGTGCACACGTAGCTCCGGGTTGTACAAGCGCATATTCTGCACTAGGAAAAATGATGCCGATCCCTTCACAGAATGACAAGAGAGCCTTTGAGCTGCACGTGAGCCCAGATTGGTGAAGTCCTTGTAGTAAAAAATTCTACAATGTGGAAATACTCACAGCAATTAGATGACTGGCTTGGATAGTTCCTAATAGTGTATGTAGCAGGGATTGCATGGAGTCGGTGCATTAAAAAAATATCACAATAGATATCTGCAGTGCTCCAGATCAAAGTCATGCCGTACAGTGTTAGAGTTTGAGCGCCATTCTCACTAATAGCCTGGTACCAGGACCTGATAAATACTGAGCTCCCTACTGTGAGCCATTAAGTAGCCAGTAGCTCATCCCAAGTGTCCTCTGTTAGATCTACCCAGTCTCATGGTTGGCAGGCCCAGCCACGGCCAGGACCACCACAAAGAGTGCCACACAAGGCTTTGAGAGTTGCATCGACTGGAGGACTGAAGCTGGCCAGTCCATGGATTAAGTGCCCTTGTTTCCCAGACAAGAGATACTTTCTTCTCAAAGTTTCATCATTAAATGAACTAGCACACTGCCCTTCCATAGCTGCCAACTTTCTAGAATTCAAAGGAGCAGAGTCATTTTTCTGCAAGTGCTAGGACACTTGATATTTCAGATAACTGTTAATTTAAGGGGGGCAACTCTCCCTTAAATCTCAGGGCCGACTGACACTGGTATTTTACTAAGTGTTGGATATATGTTCTATATCCAATTCTTTCTGTCCACCATCGTATACAATCCTAGTTACCATTGTCCAATGTAGTATACATTATTGATCTTATTTATGGTCCCTTGCCCCATCAGAACGCAAAACTCAGCCAGAGCTCTCTTTCTCTCACTATAGTATCTCTGAAATATAGAGCTATACCTGGCCTATTAAAGTCATTCAACAAAATGTTCTTGAATGACTACACAATATGAAGGTATCTAATGTGGAGCCCTACTTCTGTGCTCTTTGGTTAATAAAATTATGTTAGTTTCTTTTAAACAGAGTGGATGCTCCATTCAGTTCAACAGGTACGGGACAGGGAGAAGCCATTTCACAGAGGTGATGATATTTCTTTTGCTTTGATGAATGAAAACCAAAAGCAAGAAAACACTGCCTCTCGGATGGTTTAGAGGCTCTCCACATGATGAAGGAGAACAGATGCAGAGGTTGTCCTCCCAGATGCAGAGGTTGTCCTCCCAGATGCAGAGGTTGTCCTCCCAGATGCAGAGGTTGTCGGCAGTTGAAAGTCAGGATGTACCGCCCTGCTTAGTTTCATTCCGGGTTCTGGGAGATGTTGGCTCACTCCTATTCATTCTTTCCTGATATTTCTCATCTTTGAGCTGGTGTATCATTCCCTTCAAAATTATAGATGCAGAAGGTCAAGGTTCAGAGGAGAAGAAACGCAACATCTTAGTTTGGTTAGGATCTGAACATGGCAAAAATGGCATGTGGGTTATATGCAACTAGCTAGCAGGTGGAACAGAGACAGGAGAGGGAAATTATTTATCGTATCCAACAGCATGCCTAAAGCAAGATAATTTATTGTGATGGAAAACTATAAATGTCTCAAAGAATAGGAAGTTAATAATAATGCCTCTGTACTCTTGGAACCAGACTTGAATTCAGTGGTTCTTGGGGATTCCAGCAGCTACTTCTCATTCATATGCAAATGGAATTCATACCGGCATCCAGCTTATAAAAAGTGTATCTCTTCCTATGAATTATCTCCTATCTACTTTCTGCCTTTAAGAAATTTATCACCTGAACCTCTGTGTTGACACACGACAAATTATGCAAAGCAAGAATCAGAATTCCTGCTGAGGCACAGCAGTGGCCTTCTGTTTAGGTGAGAAATCTTAGTTAACATTGCATCCCAATCCCAAATGGAAAAATAACAATATGCATTGAAATTGACCCAAGCTTTTGATAACCTAGTCAATGCAGTTGTATGAACAACTCTACTGGAATATAATCACTTGAAGTTTATTTTCTTCTGATGAAATTATTCCTAAATAACATTATGAGAATGAATAAAGTGAGTTCTTGAAGTTTCAGTCTGTAAAATAATATTTTCAGATATGTCAAAATGCTAAGTGTTTATAGTATGGTACTTGAAAGAGTTGGGCTAGCACAGAATTTCCTGATTTTGGCATCCTTTGAATTTTATCACAATGTGCTGACAACCTAGAAGGAAGTAAGAGATGAACTGAACTACATTGTGTACTATCAAAATTCCATCTGTCTTTCCACACCAAGTCATCTGAGATCTTGTTATGGCTTGTGTCTAGTTGTGCCCCCAAAGCCTCATGCCGTCCTGGGGCAGGGACATCTAGAGTTTGAGATGAACTCTTGATCCTCTGGAATTATAGCTCTTAGTGCTTTTGGGGTTATGGGTGTGGGTGCTACACCCAACCTCGGGCTAACAGCCTGAATGGAACATAAGTGAGACAGAGAGACAGACTCTCTGTCGCCACTGTTGCTGTTCTGCCGCCATGAACTGCTGCTCCCTGCCATGTGCCTCTCAGCCTTGGAGTCAGCCAAGCACAGATTGAAACCTCCAGCAACTGCAAGCTAAATAAACTTTTCCTTCCTTCACTTTGGGTGTCAGGTATTTGTCCCAGCAACAAGACTAAATAATAGATCTACAGCATTGGCTTCAGCAGCTGTCACTGATTTACAACCACTGCTGAAAATTAGAGGCTAAAGGAAGTGATAGTCTTCATGAGTCCCACAGTGGGTTTAATCGTCAGTAGCTGACACTGCTATCTCCATTTTACAGATGAAGGCACTGAGACTCAAAACCTCTGAATAACTTTAGCTTATGATCATGCAGTCCATGTGATTGAGGACCTACTCCAAGGCAGGTGTGTCCAACTATAAAGTGTGTCCCATGCTCAGCACCACTAGATGTCTAGTTGCTATAGCGGTGTCAAGCACATATCTGACATCCATATTGTTACTTAACATTCATCTGGGACTAAATAGAGATATGAGAGTAGAACGCTCCATCGCCTCCCTGTCTCCTCTTAGCAGACATCCTCATAGGAAAAGTATGCTTTAAGACAATCAAAAAGCAAATATTAGCAAGCAAAAGCAAATATATAAGCATACCATATACGAAGAGAAAGTATGGTCATGTGAGCAATAACTTGTCATAGTGATAGGACCAGATGTGTGTGTGTGTGTGTGTGTGTGTGTGACTATGTGTGTGTGTGTGTGTGTGTGTGTGCACACGTGTGTCTTCTGAGGCACATGTGTACAGACCTAGGATCCAACCACGCATCTGTTGCTTCGTGACTATGAACCTCTGGCTGATAACTGGCCACTTGCCTGTGGCTCTGTGGTTCATTCTTCGTGTCTTCTTTTATCTCTTCTGATTTGCAGGGGATTGACTTCAACAAGTTTAATTTCACAAGTTTTTAGCCAACTGGACTTTCTAGGTTTGTTTCTAGATATATCTTGAAGCCTTATGTGCTCACAGGTGGAGCTTTTCTGAGTTGGCTGGATCTAGGGTGTGTGATACTGAGATTAAGACTGTGTGACATGGAATCAGTGCCCCGATTGGCTTGACATAGTGGCTCAATGGATTTAGTAAAAACAGAAGCCACACCCTGTGGGAGGGACATGGCAACACCGAAAAGTCTTGTAGCCTGTTTGGGATAAAAAGGAAAGGCTGGCTCACTGCTGCTGCTTGCTGCCTCCCCGCTCTGCCATGGACTGTTTCTCCTCTGTGATGTGTGGCTGCTGTGCTGCCCTGCCTTGGACCCAGCTTACTGCGGTGCAAAACCTTTATGCATTGTGAGCCAAAATAACCTTGTCTTCCTTTATTTTATAGGCATTAGATATTTGTTGCAGCAATGAGAAAGTAACTCAGACAGATTCCAGCTCGGATCAGAAAGTCGAAGGGATGGGAAGAAGGCTAGTAGTTAAAATAAAGGCAGGAGGTGTTCCTCTCTTCTGCTTGGTCCTTCAGCTTCAGGCCATACTGGGCAGTGGCACCATCTATGTATAGTTTCTAGTTCCTCCTTAGAGGGTCCAGCTTTTACTGGGCCAGCCCACAGCTTGGGCTGTGGTGACACAACTTACTGCTCATGTGTTAAGCCCCAGAGCTCTTTCTGAGCTGTGAGTCATGTCCCTGTCACTTATCTGTCCTTTCAGTTTCTCCAGCCCCTGGAAGAAGAGCTCTCTCTACTCACTATCCCTATTGAGCAACTGAGTGTGGCTTCTGTTTTGCTACATGATACCGAATGACCAATATTCACTTTGTCCAGACTCAGTTTCTTTCTGAAGTAAGGATGGAAAAAACTACTTGCAAGTGATGGAAGCTGCCAGACCCTGTGCAATATGTGGAAGCCTGCACCCACCTTCAGTTAAACTCACCTACCTGCTGTAAGGAATAGCAGACCCAAATGCATCAGCTCACTCTAGCAGAGAAGCAATCTAATGAAGACCTGGGCACTGTAAGAGGAGTGTGTGTGTGTGTGTGTGTGTGTGTGTGTGTGTGTGTGTGTGCACATGCACCAGTGTGTGTGCATTCCTAAGACCAGCTGTTTCTAGCTCACCAGCTCACTCAGAAGCTCAAGTTGATGGCAGCTTTGTCACTTTCCACAGTTTCCAAGTCCTCTCCATTTCTATATCCAGATGAAGAAAGAATGATGAGGATGATTCTTATACTCTGAAGTTGAAGAAGATTCTTATGATCCGCTGATTACAACTTACCCATGTGACTGTATCTACAACTAAAAGAGGCAGGGTGACATGATCTTAGTTAGCATAAGAAAAGAAAACAAAGCTACTTTGGTGATCAGCTGGCAGTTTCTGCTCTAGCCCTATAAGATTTTAAGATTTTGGTGAGGATGAGATGCATAATAACATTGTTCTAGACTGTTTAGAACAGTCCCTGCCATATAATTAATACAAAGCATTGCTTTATAATCCATACTAAATAAAGTGATGTTACTAGTCTAGTAGAATCTGAAGCATATTAAATTTCAGCAAACATAATATAATGGTCATCATTGTGAACATTGACAGGGCCTCAGAGTTA
The DNA here is from genome assembly GCA_004027025.1 of Myocastor coypus. Taxonomy (NCBI): domain Eukaryota; kingdom Metazoa; phylum Chordata; class Mammalia; order Rodentia; family Myocastoridae; genus Myocastor; species Myocastor coypus. The sequence goes on along the minus strand of PVJA010028408.1, from coordinate 5,962 downwards.
GCTCAGAGGTCTAAGAGCCTGCCCAGGCAAGTGGAAGGACCCAGGTTTCATGCTCAGTACTGCATGCTGTGCGAAGCTGGGCTACCGAAACCAGGCATGGCGGTATACACCCATAGTCCCAGTGCTGCAGAGGCTGAAACAGGAGGATCTTTGAGTCCAAGCTATGTAGTGAGACCCTGACAACCACTAGGTTGTCTACTGACTTGTTTATTCTATAATGAACAGACCAAATACATGAAATTTTAAAAAATTGACATAACTGTTATCTGAGGTCTGACTACAAAGTTCAGCTTACCACTATTTCAGATAACATTTTTTAATATTTTTTCTAATTTTAGGGTCTACAGGATGTTCAGGGTCTCAGTAGTAGATCAGACCTGTAGTCATTCAGCCTCCCAAGAGCTGGATTACAGGCGCACACCACCCTGACCAGTGTCAATTGCTGTCCCAGCAAGCCCCAGGGGCGAGTCTGGTATGGCAGGCATTGGGAATGGAACCCCTGGCCCCTGAGCCTGCTTGCAGGTGCTTTAATCCACTGGGCTATTTGGCCAGCCCTTTCAGATAATATTTTTTAAGTTAAAGATTTATATTTGTAAAATGTAAATGTTGATATTTTTACTAGTGACGGTAAAGATGAGGATCAATTATAATACAGTAAAAATATTGCATAAATTTGGATACAAGGTTGTCTATTGAATTGTTTATTGCATAATATACATTGAAAAGTTAAGTCCCATTTCCTCCCACAGACTGCCTTCAGAAAAGGAAGCCGTTAAGAACACAAAAATCAATAGAACCAATACATACAAAGCTAGGGAATAAAAATACATCACACAATATTATAGGCATTTTGGCCTTCATAGAAGATGTATTGTCCTAAAGTAGACAATAAACAGGAAAACACATACATTTTTAGATAATAGAATGTGTATAAAATAAAGCAGCAGCACCAGGCTGCACGCAGGGAAACGGTGGTGATGGGTACTTTCACTGGCACTTCCTAAGGCTCTTCCTGGAGAAACACTCAGAGACTGGAGCACTGTAATGAAGTACGTGACAGGTGGACAATGAGTCAGTCATTTCTCTGTCACGGGGACAAATTACTCGACCCTCTAACTGAAAGGGTTTATTTTGTATTGGGTTCGCAGAGGGCCAAGTCCATGGCTCGCTGATTTCCAGACAGAAGCATCTCAGAGGAAGAGCCTGAGGGAAGGAAACTGCTCCCTCCTTCACTCTTTTCCCTTCCTGTCAAGAGAGGAAGAGTCGCAAGGGAGGGAGACAAGCCCCTGGAGGCCTGTTCCAGGGGACGTGCCTCATGCAGCCAGGTCCTCCGCCTGACAGCAGGTTCCTCTCATAACTCCTCCTCCATGGGTATATCCACTGATGACTGCATTCATTTTCCAAAAGCCATGAGCCCATCCTGTTCCACAAGCACTGGCTCTGAGCCCTTTGAGAGGATATGCTAGATGTAACCATAATAGGCCAAAAGGCGGATTTGAGGTCAACACAATCTTATGACTCCAGGGCCCACACTGAATGTGGTGGGATCCACTGCTTACACTTCTTGGCCCATCAGTGTTCATTTTCAGATATTCACTTCCACAACTAGAGACGAGAATAGAGCAAATCACTTCACTTTTTTTGTCTTTTAAAGAGATGACATACAGTAAAGGTATCCAGCAGGATCTTTCAAAACACCTTCCATTGTGAAATAATGCCCTTACTCAAGCCAGTCAACACATCTGTCTGGCGCACAGTTGCCATTTCCATATGTGCTCAAAGTCCTCAAGGCTCTGTTTTCTTGATAAAGTTCAGATGCATCATGCATTAATCTTTAACCACAGTCACCATGCTGTTCATTAGTTTCTAGGATTCTAATCCCACACGATGAAACTGCACCACTACCCTAACACCTGCTCATCCTCACAACCCCAGTACTCATTTTTATACTCTCTGTCGCGAGGAATCTGATATGTTTACATTCTTCATGAAGTGAAAGTTGGCATTATTTTTCTTCTAGGGCCTGGCTTGTCTCCCTTAGCGTACTTCTCCCCAGGTTCATCTGTGTTGGCTCCAATGGAAGGGTTTCCTTCTTTTAAGGATGAACAATATTTATGGCTAGCTATTTGTACTGTCTCAGTTACTTTTTACTCCTTGCTGGGACAAATATCCAACACTCAAAGTAGAGGAAGGAAAGGTTGATTTAGCTCATAGTTTGTGGAGGTTTCAGTCTGTACTCGGCTGGCTCCCAGGCAGAGCGGCCCATGGCAGAGAGCAGCAGTTCATGGCAGCAGCAAAGAGCGAAGGGAAGGGCAATAGCTGTGGCTTCTAGCCAGCCTCTCTCTCCTATTTATTGTAAACAAGTTACTCCGAGGCTGGAGGTGTAGAACTCACACAATCATGCAATGTCCACACCCTCCTCTTGCACAGGATGAGGATGTTTACAAACTAAGAATCCTGGCTCTCTGCTGAGTCACTTAAGATTTCATGTAAGTGTAGGATCCGTTGATCCTTCCTCGGATGAGTTAACTGCCTTGACAATAAGGGGGTGAGGAGGGAAGGGAAGCGGGCTGGCAACAAGGGAGCAAGAAGAAACTCAGAACTGAGTAGAGTCCAATTCCAGTGTTCTGAACCAACTTACGCATCCGTACCAACTAAGCGTCCTAGAAAACATGCTGCCATTTTTCTCGTTCCTCCTAGAGCTTGCATCCTGATGCCTTCCATCTATACTCTTGAAATACGCAGTCTTGGCCAGCCATTAGGTTAAGGAAACACTTAAAAACACTCAAGATAGGTCAAAACAAATGGAAAGAGAACTGCAACTTAAAAAAAAAAAAAAAAAAAAAACCTGATGGCCTGAGGAAACAGCAGCGCACGGCAGAAGTTTACAGCGGTAAACGCCTGTGTTAAAAAGAGAGAACCATCTCAAGCAGCCTAACCTTATGCTGCAATGGGCTTGAAAGAGAACATGAAGAGCCAGAAGTTCCTCCTAAAATTAGTTCCTTCCTTAGCAAAAGGAAGGGAATAAGGAAGGCTATGCCAGAAATAGCTCAAACAGATAATAGGAAAAAATCAATAAAGCCATTATTCGGCTGTTTGAAAATACAAAAACATAAATAAATCCATAGACTAAATGGAGAGAAGACTCAAATAGAGATGCTGAAACCGATGCTTTAAGTATAAAACGGCTTCAAGTCATTATTGGGAATAATTGTGTGCAAAATGCATAGCTTCAAAGAAAGATAATTTGCCATAAGCATAGAGCTTGTCAAGACAGAATTAAAAATAAACAAATTCTCAAAAGACCACTCAGACAAGGGACTCCTATCTAAAACATATAAAGAATATAAAAAATCAGATCTCTAAAATTCCAAGACCCAATCCAATATAGACTTTACAAATGTAGAGATAGAAATAGCAAATAAAAATATGAAAAACTGTTCAACATCACTGGTCATTCAGGAGATGCAAATTTAATAAAAAAGCTGAGATACCATCTTACACCAGAAAGAACGGCTGTCATCCAGAAGTCAGCCAACAACAAACGCTGGAGAGGCTGTGAGGGAAAAGGAACCCTTCTTGGCTGCTGGTGAGTCTGCAGGCTGGTGCAAACACTATGGAAATCAGTATGGATTTTCCTCAAGGAGCTAGGATTGGCGATCTCATTTAAGCCAGTTTTTCCCTCCTAGGTACTTTTTGAAAAAGACTGAAGTCATCATACCACAGGGATATATGAACACCCACGTTTACTGCAGCATAATTTGTCATAGCTAAATCTTGGGAACAACCCAAATGTCCATCTACTGAGGAGTGGATAAAAAGATACAGGATTTTTACACAGTGGGGTATGATTCAGCCATAAAAAAGATAAATCTGAGGTTTTTGTAGATAAATGGATGCAGCTAGAGGCTATATTGGTAAATGCCCCACCGAAACCAATAAAGACAACAGGTAAATATCACTTCAATAGATGCAGAAAAAGGCACTGACAAAGTTCAGTATTCATTCATTGCAAACACTTTCAGCGATTAAGGAATAGCAGGAAGTTACTCAACACAATAAGGGCCATTTCTGAAACACCATGGCTAACACTGTCATGAATGAGGAAAAACTAAAAGCTTTTCTTCTAACTAAGATCAGGAACAAGGCAAGTGGGCTGTCTCTCGCCACTTGTATTCAATACAGCGCTTCAAGTCCATGCATGAGCCACCAGACAGCAAAAAAGAAAAAAAAAAAAAAAATAGAAATTACCCACCATGGAAAAGCAGAAGTAAAATAATCTCTAATTGAAGATCACAGATCCTATATGCTGAAATTCTTGAAGACAACCCCAAAAAACAGGTTATAGCTAATAAAACAGCAATTTTGTAAGACACAAACAGAAAAATCAATGGCATCTCTTTACAACAACAAAAAGTTTTCTGAAAAGATATCATGAAGATAATCCTATTTACGATAGCATGGAAAAGACTGAAATACTTTTGAATAAGTTTACCCAAAATGTTGCAAGGTATTTTCATATAAAATATAAGTATTAGGCATGTGTGGTGGCTGAGTTCGTAATTACAGCATGTGGGAGGCTGAGGCGGGAGTTCAAGACCAGCCTAAGCTATGTAGTGAGTTCAAGGTCAGCCTCCATTACACAAGTGAGACTCACTCTCGAAGAATCCATCCATTAAAAAACCCTCTCTCAAACTAAAAATCATTACTGAAACAAACTGAAGGACACAGAAATCCATGTAAACCTATCTATTTTTAAGGATTAGAAGAATTAATATTGTTAAAATGTTGATACTGCCCAAAACAATGTGATGAAGTCTAATTCCTCTCAAAAACCCCAGACTTCTTCCACATAAAGATGGGAAACAGTTTGTAAATTTTAGTTCAAGGGCTTGCCCAGTGATGCAGATCATTCCTTTCGCTGAGGCAGAGTAGCTCTGATGGGGTGCTCCCCAGGTTCATTCCTTGAGAAGCCTTTTTATAATGCTTGGGGAATGGCCAAGAGGAGTCCACTGGGCCTGTCTGGTATGGTCACTGTCGGAATTTTTAACCAACAATGTGAAAAGCTAGCGTGCGGAGTACAACAGAGCTGTTCTGGGAATCTGCCAATACATGGAGGTGAAGAAAACCATGTTCTGACCCCCCAAGTCATCTGATCTAGCCAAAATTTTATGTATCACAGAGGCTCTGGGGAAAAGAATGACACTGGACACAGAAGTCATGTGGTGTGGTAAAGTCACACACCAAGGATGGGCTATGCCCTGGCTCCAACTCTGTTACCTACTGACTTGGTGTTGTTCTAGTCCTCTCTCTGCAAATACTCCCAGAGTCACAGCACTGGACTTGGAAAAGGTGAAATTAAATGTTTATTGGTCTTTATTACATGCCAGTCTGTGGTACACATCAATAGCAAAGAGACTAGAGACTATATTCCAGGAAGGAAGTCCAACGGTGAAAAGATGGGAATGGATGGCACAGACAGCGTTTTAGGTGGTGGTAAGTAATATGGGGAAAGTTCAGCGTTGAGTGTAGGGGAAGGGTCAGATTTTAAATGAAATGATTAAGAAAGATCTCAGTGGACATATGAGCTACTGGTAAAGACTCTTAGAAAATGAAGAAATAAGGCTCGTCTTTCTGGAGAGCCATCGTGTCCACAGAGGAAACGGAATGAGCAAACCTCTCAGGGCCGGGATGCATCTGGGCTACTCAAGGACCAGCAGAGAAGGCTGCACGTGAATGAGGGGAGGGAGCTGGAATAGACTAAGAGAGGCAGTGGAGAGTTCGATCGGTAGCGGGAATGGAGAGCGGACCCCAGAGAGCCCTGAGCAGCCCCACCGCCGCCGCCGGCCTAGTTATCATCACACCCCGGGAGGAGCCGCAGCTGCCGCAGCAGGCCCCAGTCACCATCACCGCAAACATGAGCAGCGAGACCGAGACCCAGCAGCCGCCCGCCCCCCCCCCC
>PVJA010028407.1:0-27642 GCA_004027025.1 Myocastor coypus | reverse complement strand
TTTTTTTTTTTTTTTTTTTTTTTTTTTTTTTTTTTTTTTTTTTTTTTTTTTTTTTTTTTTTTTTTTTTTTTTTTTTTTTTTTTTTTTTTTTTTTTTTTTTTTTTTTTTTTTTTTTTTTTTTTTTTTTTTTTTTTTTTTTTTTTTTTTTTTTTTTTTTTTTTGTCTTTTTGAGACAGGGTCTCGCTGTGCAGTTCATGCTGGTCTTGAGCTCACTTTTGTAGCCCAGGCTGGTCTCGAACTCGCACCGATTCTCCTGTCTCAGCCTCCCGAGTGCTGGGATTACAGGCGTGCGCCACCACGCCCGGCTTGTCATTGTTATTTCTTATTAAAAGTAATAAAAAATAAAAAAGAAGTTAACCTATCATTATTTGCAGGTGACATACTATACTTAAAGACCCAAAAACTTGCACTGAGAGATTCCTAGGATTATTAAGAAGTTCAGGAGCATAGCAGGTTACAAAGGCAATACCCAAAAGTATATATCATTCTTCTGAACAGATAACAAACACACTGAGAGAGAAATTAGAGAAACGGTATCCTTTATAATAGTACTAAAAAATTAATACCTAAGTATTAACCTAAAGAAAGAAATAAAAGATCTATTAAATGAAAGTTACAGTACACTAGAAATAGAGATATAAGAAGATTTCACAAAATGGAAAGATGTTACTTACTCCTGGATAGAAAGAGCCAATATTGTGAAAATGACCATACTCTCAAAATTCTTACACAAATTTAATGCAGTTCCTATCCAATACACCTCACAGATCTATAAAAAATCACGCCTAAAATTTGTTTAGAACCAGAAAAGACCTCGAATGTCAAAAGTAACCCTGGAAAACAAAGGCAAGGCAGGAGGCATGACACTTCTTGACTTGAAATTATACTAAAAAGCTACTGTGATAAATCAGCGTGGTATTGGCAAGAAAGGATGAGGATGAGTGGAACACATTAGAAGATGCAGGTGCAACTACAAGTACATTTAGCCATCTTATCTTTGATGAAGGAGCCATACATGTTTACGAAAGAAAGATAGCCTCTTTAACAAACGGTGCTGGAAAAACTGGCTCTCCACACACAGAAAACTAATACTACATCTGGTCTATCACCATGCAATAAACTAAAGTCACGATGGATTAAAATCCAAACGGTAAAATAGAAACAGTAAATCTACTGGGAGAGGGAGCAGGTGGAAATCTTGAAGATATAGAGGTAGGCAAACATTTCATAAACAAAAATCAAACTGCATGGAAAGTAGGTGAAAGCATCAAAAATTGGGTCGTCCTCTTATTGAGAAGTTTGTGCACATCAAAAGAAATCAAACATACAAATTTGGAAAAAAAACAATAATCTCTCAAAGTTCTTCTATCTATAATATATAAAAATTAAAAGTAATTAGGACCCCAAATTTAAAGACCCAGTCCAAAAATGGACATCTGAGATGAATACACACTTCTGAGAGGAAGAAATACAAAAGGTAAATAAATACATGAAAAAATGCTCCACATCACTGGCCATTCGAGAAATGCAGATTAAAACATTGAGATACCGTCTCACCCTAGAAAGAATGATTATCATAAAGAAATCAACAAACAACAAATGTTGGTGAGGCTGCGAGGGTGGGGTGGGGGGGTGGAAGAAACACTTCTCCACCGCTGCTGGGAATGCAGACTGGTGCAACTAATATGGAAATCAGTGTGGAGACCCCTCAAAAAACTAGAACTGGAAACTCAATTCAATGCAGGTGTTCCCCTTCTGGGAATTTTCACAAAAGAACTGAAACATCGTATCATAGTGATATATGTGCACATATATTTGTAGCATCACAATTTGTCATAACCAAATCTTGGAAACAATAGAAAGGAGAAAAGATAGGAAACATGGTAGGAGCAAAAACGTACAAGTGTGTATACAAGATGGATGAGATGATTGTACTAAGAATTACCATCAGTTTTATGAAAATAACAGTTAATGTGTAAAATTCTCATAATGACTCACTCTCTAGGTGGATAAATGCGAACTAATCAACTACATTGAGAACATCAATGTGTAATGCAAAAACTATGCTTGAAATGCTTGTCATATTGTTCTTCTAAATGTGTACCATTTCTAATACCATATCAATTATTACTATATGCTTTTTAAAGTATTTTTTCAGAAAAAGCTAATAATAGAAAAAGTGACAAGAACAAAAATTTAAGATTTCTTGAAAGCATCCGGTAATGTTCAATCATATGTCCCAACCTGCAAGACTATATCTGTTACTCTGAGCAACAGATTTGACGATAAAAATCAATAATGTATCATTCATTGTTAATAAACCATCCTGGTTTCAAAAATCTGTAATATATGTATTGCTGCATGTTAAAAATGATAATAAAAGCCATATTATCTTAAAAAAACTAAATTGTTAATTAACTAGGAAACTGTTATCTCCTCAGGGGATATTTGCTTTTTCCAGATTCCAAGAGATACCTAGCAATATAAAATGATCTGATTCAGTTGTAGGGCTGTAGATATTTCTATGCCCTTCAAATGATTTAAAATCTAACTGCATCCGTATGTGTGCAACTTCATCATTGTTTCTAAAATCTGGTCTTTCCAGGTCTCAGTGTTTAGTGTTGTACTTTTTTAAGACCCCAACGTTTTTTTTTTTATTATTACATGTATTTCTTTATTCATTTTAATGAGATAAAATAGGTACGAAACAGTTTCAAAACAAGTTAATAGTAAGGTTGCAATAATTAACACAATTCATATTGTTGTCTTTATAGTAGTTGTTGTGGTTTGCACCTAGTTGTCCCCTCAAAGCCTCATGCACATCATGAGGCTGTGAAGCACTGGGCCTGAGGAGCAAGGCTTGAGGGGTGTGGCTAAGAGAGGCTCTTAGGGTTAAATTGACAGCCCAGGCTGTCACAGTACTCCCCTACAAACACACCAGGCTGCAGTTTCTCATGGAGGCATGGAGCAGATCATCCTGGACACTGGCCCCTTCTCCAGTCCCTATACAGCAGGGTCAGCATCTTGAAACCTCCAGGAACTGTTAGCTAAATAAACCTTTCCTCCCCTAAGCTTGTGGGTCGGGTGTTTGTCCAGGAAACAATAGAATAGTGACTAAAACAGTAGTTATTAAGAGGACAAGATGCAGACCTTGTCTAAACAATATTAGTACAACCTTTTATTCTTAATGAACTAAGAGAAAGTATCTGTATACCTAATCTAACTCTCTTGTATATACACATATATTTTTTTCTTTTTAAAGTTTATAATATTAGGAGAAAATATCATACAATATCTCATATGTAGATTGTAAGTCAAAGATACAGTATGATCATAAAACAAAAAAATAAGTAAATAATACTCATAAAATTAATTAAATATTAATATTAATTAATTAAAATTGGTACACTTTTATTTATTTAATTTTTTTCAGGACCGGGGTTCAAATCTACTACCTTGAACTTGCCACGCAGGCACTTGTGGTACAGAACTATCTCCTCAGCCCCTTAAAATTAAATTAAATATTTCAAAGCAATATTCCAAAATTCAAATCAAATTGTGAGTACAACTTAGAACCAAGAATATTGTGTATCATATGTACAAATCTGTAATCAATTGAGAATACTCGCATAGTATTTTAATAGGTTAATGTATACAGACATAGCAACTAAGAAAAAGTTTCCATGGTAGTAAAGAATTACTATGAATAAAACACAACGTAATTACTGGAATGCCAAATATATGACCAGAACTTCTAACAATTTGGGGATAGGCTATCACACAAAATTCTAGTATGTTGTGTACATGGACAGTGTCCATGATGCTTACTGGTGGTCAGGTGTCACTTGTGGGACTGAGCTATTGATATTTCCTTGATATCCACCCTGTAGACCCAGAGAAAATCATGACCCATAGGGTACAGGAGAAATCCATTTGTAGAATATGCTGATGGAAATATTTTGCTGCTGTATACAAAAGAACAGTTGAAAGACTGCTGTTGTATACCTCTTTTTCTCCTGTGTTTAATTGTTTTCCCTATTTGGTGGGTTCTTTCCATTCTCCTTCATGGCATTGTTTATTTTGATCCCTCTTAGAATATCTTTTAGTAAACTATGTAAGGTTGGCTTTGTCATCATGAAATTCATTAGTTGTTCTTAGTCCTGGAAGTATTTCACTTCTCCATTATACTTGAGAGTTTTGCATTGTTTATGAGTCTGGGTTGGAATTTGTTTTCTTGCAAGAATTGTAGTACTTTGCTCCACACTCTTCTTCACTTGATGGTTTATAAAGAGAGATCCACCACTATTCCGATGGGTTTTCCTTTAAATGTGATCTGCTTCTTTTCTCTAGCAGCTTTTAGTATACCGTTCCTGTGCTGAATTTCTGGGATCTTGATTATTATATGTCTCAGTTTGGTTTTAGTTGGAGTTCTATATTCTTTGGTCATCTGAATGTCAGACTGTTTCCCCATATTTGGGAAGTTTTCTGCTATTACTTCTGTGCATATTCTTCTTATATAATTTGTATTGACTCCTTCTTTCACATCGATGCCTTTTAATCTTATGTTGTTCATCTTTGAATCATCTTGCAGATGTTGAATTATTTTTTTCCTGCATCCTAGTTGTTTTTAAGAGATCTTTTCTTATATTTTCATTAGTTGCCATGGTGTCTCTAAGGTCTGAAGGTCTATTTTCACTTTCATTCAAATGGTTTTGCCAGCTTGCAATTGAGATTTTAATTTCCTGCATAGCACTTTGAATCTGCTTCATGCATTCTATTACTTTGCTATATTGTTCATTCAAGGTTTCCATCATTTTTCTATCCTCCTCTATTTTTTATTAGTGTCTTTTTAGAAGCATTTAGTACTTCTTTCCTTATAGTTATCGTTTCTTTTTTTACTTCAGAAAGTATTTTTTGATGTTAAGCTCAAGTATCTATTATGGAGTAATTGCATCACTAAGCTTCTTTTCAGGAGGATTAGCAACATAAGTTTGCAGACCAAAAAATTAGAGAAGGGCTATGAGGACAGCCAATATTTTGGCCCTTGCCCTTCAAGGTCAGTGAGGACTCAGGACATAAGAGAACCTGGGCTGTAACATCCTATAACTCAGTGATGTCCCAAATTTTCTGGTCAAGGAGAATATAAGACCACAGAGGAAAGGGATATATGAAGTATAGTGTGCCTAAGGAGAGTCACCTAGAGAAAATACATTCTCTCAGGCTTTCACAGAAAGCAAACTATTTAAAAAATGAGCATGACTCATCCAGACAGGTGACACTGAGATCAGTTCTAAAAACTGCTGTACATGGCTTCAAGGTAAATGCTGAGGGGATTTGACTGATCTTGGGAGATACAAAAGTTACATGTTTTGTTATGCAGGTCTTGTGTTATGATTTATGTCTAGTTGTGCCCCCAAAGCCTCATGCAATCATTGATGGGGACTTCTAGAGTTTGAGGCTTGACTCATGAGGTACTGGGATTATGTGTTTTAGTACTGATGAGATTATGGGTCTGAGTACTGCTGAGAATTATAGGCGTGGCCTGAGGTAGACAGACTAAGGCAGAGAGCCTGATGTAATGTAAAGAGAGACAGAGAGACAGACTCACACTGCTCCTCTCTGCTCCCCTGGTTGTTCTGTTGCCTCTGTCACCATTGTTGCTTTTCCACCACCATGAACTCTTGCTCTCTGCCATGTGCCTTGCAGACTTGGAGCCAGCCAAATATGGACTGAAACCACCAGTAACTGTGAGCTAAATGAACCTTTCCTTCCTTCATTTTGGATGTCAGGTATTTGTCCCAGCAAGTAAAAAAAAAACTAAGACAGAATTTGGTACCAGGAGTGGGGTCATTGCTGTGACTAACCTGACCACGTGGATTACAAGTTTTTGGAAATAGCTTATAGGAAGAGATGGGAAAGGTTTGGAGAGGTCTTCTACTTATGAAGAGCTGGAAAAGCTTTGGCTGTTCTGCAGAGGGGATTCTGGTTAGAACTCAGACCAGAAGACTGATAGAAGGCCTGTCTGTAAAGACCAGGTTGAGGAGGTTTCTGCTGGGAAAAAAAAAAGATAGCATTGTTCACTGGACTCCAGTTAATTTGTGCTATGGATTGGCTGAAAAATCTGTCAGAATTTTGCTCATTCCCAGAGACTTTGCCTAAGACTGAGTTTAAGCATGGTGGACTAATTAATCTTTCAAGAGATATTTCAAATCAGCAAACTACTGGGGCAGTGACATGCTTGTTATTGGCAGTTTTTAGTCAGATTTATGTTGAAAATCAAGAGCAAAGAGCCAAGCAGGATGATTTAAAATATTGTGAGTTTGGCCAGGAAGGAAGAGCTATGGACTGCAAAGATGGAGCTACAAGGATCTCCACTGGCAGGAAGGAACCATAGAATCAAAAGGCTGGCCTGAGAGCATCAGAAGAGGTGGCATCTCTCCACCCTTTGCAGCCTCAGAATTGCAAAGGAGAGAGATTTTACCTTGAGAAGAAAGCCAGAGATCCAAGTACTAGAATGGCGGGAGTGGCCAAACTAGGTTCCAAAATGACACCAGCATGGAGAATTTGTTCCTCAGAATCAAGGTCAGAGTGTTCTTCAATCCAGGCACTCCACCACTATAACCAAGTGAGAAGGAAGTCTGACTACTGCTCCAGCTGGCAGCAGACCTTGACATCATCCATGTGACATTGGTTTTAGGTGCATTCAGAATGCAACAGCTGTTAGGTTAAGAAGGCTTCCACCTCGACTTCAAAAGAAAACCTGGGAGGCCAGGCTTTGTGCCCCTGAGAGGGCAGTGTGTAAAGCTGTGAGTGAGAAGCCTGTTCAGTGGAAACCCCAGAAGTTTGGAAAAGCCAGTGTTATGGTTTATGTCTAGTTGCCCCCCTAAAGCCTAATGCAATCATGAGTGTGGGCTTCTAGAGTTTGAGACCTGAATGATGATTCACTGGGATTACATGTTTTACTACTGTTAGGATTATGGTCTGAGTACTGCTGAGACTATGGGTGTGGCCTGAGGTGGATAGGCTAAGGCAGAGAGCCTGATGTCATTTAAAAAGAGAGATGGAGAGACAGACTTGTGCTGTTGCTCTACTGCCCTGATTTGCTATAGCTCTCTGTTCCCCTGGTTGGTCAGTTGCCTCTGCTGCATTTGTTGCTTTTCCACTGCCGTAAACTGGTGTTCCACTCAGCCTTGGAGCTAGCCAAATATGGACTGAATCCTCCCATAACTGTGAGCTAAAGAAACCTTTCCTTCCTTCATTTTGAGTGTCGGGTATTTGTCCCAGCAGTGAGTAAAAAGTAACTAAGACAGCCAGGAATGTAGATTGTTCAAAGAAGGAGTAAAGCCAGCCTAAGAGAGAAGCCATGGAAACTACCACCACGAGTGCCATAGGGGCAGAGCTGTGTAAGGCCTTTGGAGCTCACAATTCAGCACAAACTGTTTCGGATGTTCCAGTTGGAACTATGGAATGTAATGTTTACCCTGCTGAATTTTGGACTTACGTTGGTCCCAGTGTTTTATATTACCCTGTTGTTTGCAACTTTTTGAATGGTAATATTTATTTTATGCCTTTGATTGTTGGATATGTTTAACTTTTCTATTGAGTAGGGGCTCACAGTTGAGAGTTTGCCTTGGATCTTGGAGGAGACTTGGGACTCGGACTTTTCAGCAACATTGAAACTGTTGGGACTTTGGCAACTCTTCCAGACGGACTAAAATGTCTTTTGCACAAAGGGATGTGCATAAGACTTTGGGGGTCCAGAGGCGAAATGTTATAGTTTATGTCTCGTCCCCGCAAAGCCTCATGCAATCATGGGTAGGGACTTCTAGAGTTTGAGACTGGACTCATGAGGCACTGGGATTATGGGTCTTAGTACTAATGAGATTATGGGTCTGAGTACTGCTGGGAATTATAGGTGTGGCCTGAGGTGGATAGGCTATGGCAGAGAGCCTGATGTAATATAAAGAGAGACAGAGAGACAGATTCATGCTGTTCCTCTCTGCTCCCATGGTTGTTCTGTTGCCTCTGTCGTCATTGTGGCTGTTCTACTACCATGAACTGCTGGCCTCTGCCATATGCCTCAGAGCCTGGGGCCAGCCAAATATGGACTGAAACCTCCAGTAACTGTGAGCTAAATAAACCTTTCCTTCCTTCATTTTGGGTATTGGGTATTTGTTTGAGCAACAAGTAAAAGTAACTAAGACAGAATTCAACGAGCAAAAAGAAACTAAGACGTCTTGCTTTAACTTGCCCTTAACCACCCAGCAGAAAAGTTTAACTGTGAGGCATAAAATGTAAAGCCAGATTAGTATGTTGAGCTGTAAAAGGCTCAAATCAATAGCTTCTGACATTGTAAATTCTACCAATATCCCACTACTGTTATGGATTATTGGGCTATGTATTCAACTACTTTCTCTTAGTTCCATGAGAAGAAATATTTGTATCAATAGGGATTACAAAAAATGTCATGACTGCATCCTCTATTCTGAATCACTACTATGAAGACAACAATATGCATTATATTAATTGTTGTGGCTGTACTACTAACATGTTTTGAAACTGTCTCAATATTATTTCTTATTAAAAGTAATAAAAACAATAAAAATAAAAATGTGATGCAGACCTTGCAAAAGAAATAAAACCCAACTTGTTATGTATTTTAAAAAATAAATTATTTCTGAGCTGATGTCCTCTATACCTTTCTGTAGTTGTTTCTTTACTTCACATGCTATTATTTCAGAGATTTCAGGTGTGTGATGTCCAAATTCTTCTTTGCTATTGTCTCCGCTGGGTAGGCTCCACACCTGAGAGTGCATTTTTCTCCTTCTCTTTGTCACTTTGTATACCCCTGCCTTCTTACCTCTGATGTACAGCTTTGGTAGAGTTCTTACCTTAGCACCAGATCTGGATCAATTTCAAACTCATCCAGGTGGGTGTGGCTTGGGTTTGGCTGCTGTGCTCCACTTCTTCCTACTGTAGCCCTTGGAGTTGTACCTATTGTGCCACTCTGGCAAGATGTTCTGCTCCTGGATCAGCTTAGTGGGTCTTGTCTCCAGCCTCTCTGCAGGGAGTTCTGCTGCAGTTCTCCACACTGGGCCTTTCTAATGGATAAACCTCTACTCACATGCTGGGCCATGTTGCTGGTCAAATGAATTTCTGGTGGGCCCAGGGTGGTCTCGCTCACTCTCCAGGCCTGGTTGCTGGGTCAAATCTAAGACCCCAACTTTATTAAAACCTACTTGTATCTCTCCAAACCTGTATGATGCTGCCAAAAGTACTGCTCCATGCCTCGGTTACTTTCACTATGTGAATAAGTCCCTATAGATAAAAAGAAGGCCACATGCAGGCTTGCTATTCTGGATTCTGTTTTCTCCTAGATTGTTGCCTACTAAATTAGTTTAACCTGATCACTCTTGGATGTTTTTAGATGAAATGTTTTACGATAATCCTAGCACTTTTAAAGTTATTTTTAATAGGAAGATATCCATGTCTTGATTTCTTCATTGGTAAAATTAGATCTACACTGATCTTTTGTTTTATTGTAAATACTAAAAATATATAAACAAAATGTATGTCATGTAATGAATTTTGCACTAAATTAGCTGCCATTTTTACTTTTTTATTTTATTGATGACAACAATGTCTTACCAATTCTTACATCTGTGCAGCAACTATTACATCTCTCTGGCAGAAAAAATAATCATAAGTGGAACTCACCAAGAGCATCAATGTAAAAAAGAGTAGACAAGAAGCATTGAAGAATAGTTAGAATTCCTTTTAACAGTCTCAACCAGTTGTTTATTAACTCAAGTTTTAAAAACCTTGTTTGTATTTAATCCTCTATGTCTTGATGTAAAATAAATACCTTTTCCATTTTAGTCTCCATCTGCTTAACACTCTCCCCAATCACATGGCCTGTGGGAGGTGCAACACAAATGCATTAACTCCCCAACGTATACAATGAGCAGGTCACTAAGTTTGCAGGGTACTGTAATTTTCTTCTCTACTTTTCTGGGAAGGGTTCCCTATTGCAGGAGTAACTGCTAATTTAGTAACACTTGAAATGAAGGCTCTGGTCATTTCTCTTCCCATATTCAGTGGCACTAATGGATTTTGCTTTCCTGTGCAAGGGAGACAAAGGGCACCATGCTTCTCACTTCACTGCTTGTCCTGCCTCATCATTTGTGAAGCCAAGGCACTTGAGAAGCAACAGATCCATTTCCACCTCCTGATCCTATACTAAATGCTGGACAATAATGGAAATAATAAAATGATTACTATAATCATTGACATGAATCTCCAAACATATTTCATGTTTTTACTCCCTCTGATCATGAGCATAACAAGCTGACCTGGGGTGCTGTTACACCCATGAAGAAATGGATTCAGGGAAAGTTTAATTAGTCATCCAAATTCACACATTTAGTGAGTTCTTATTAACCTTTCCAATTTCATATTTTCTACCTGTAAAATGATAAGTAGTAATTAGTGTCAGTGGGAGGATTGGATAAGGTAATTATGTAATATACATGACATGTACTAAGCACTTAATATTGTCAGCTGCCTACATAGGCAGAGTCATATCATAACATTGCTGAAGCCACTAGATTATTTATTCCATGTGAAGATTATCTTCATTACGATAGTCCCTCAATGTCTAGCACTGTACCTGGTACTATATTAGGGGCCTGTAAGTATTTCCCAAAATGCAATCACCCAAATCTTAGAGTTAAATAACAACTACAGAAATCACCCATTCCTGCATGATATAGCACAGTAATCCGTTTTCTGGGAACCTCTAAAGAAGGCAGCTAAGGCATCATTTTTATAAGACAACCCATTCTTTTATTGAAGTTGTCTTACAAAATTCTTCCTTCATACTATTGAAAATGATCTATAAGTTAAAGCCATTAACTTTGTTCTTTTCCTTTGGGGTTGCATGGACTATGTCATTTGCTTATTTATTTACTTTTATTAACTTTCCTTTAGACATCACCCTTCAGCCCATAGGCCCAATCTGGATACCAATCTTTCCAGGTCAGATATACTTAGCAACTTCCACTATTCCTCATTTAAACCAGATGTCAAATGAGGATATTCTGTCCTTTGAGGTTTAAATAAAATTGGCTACAAGTTCTTATCCCACATCCTGTGGGAAATCCAAAGCCCAACCCAAATTTTCAGTAAATTCCTGGGGATTTATGTTCTTAAGGTGACCTTTGACATTGGATTTCCATTTCTATATCACTGTCTCACACATTTCCTTTGCCTTGGACCTTGACTCGCCACCCAACACTTTGGAAATTATACTCATCATCTTGAGCCCTCTAAACCACACACACACACACACACACACACACACACACACACGGACACACACACACACGGGGACACACACACATACACACACCATGTAGTCCAGGGCCGATTTTATCAGTGGTTGTAAGAGAGGCAATTCGCACTTCTATACACAGTTTTAATGTATGTAGTGCTACAATTTTTCAAATCCTGTGTCCTTTTGGTCACCAGAAATTTATTGTTACCCAACTTTCCCTTTGGATATGTCTTCTAGTGTATTAATCTAGTTCTTTCTATTCATTATTATCCCTATTCCGTTCTTATAGCATTCAAATCCCTTTCATTACTTGCATTGAGTGCATCCCTTTTAAGCTGTTTGCAGCTATGTTAAGCTAGCTTAACTTCCATGCCAAAGGTATTTATCAAAATATTTTTCTAAGCAGCAAAAGTATCTTCCTAATGAGCCTCCTATCACATACTTACAATATAATTTCAATTCTTTTCTCCATTATTAAAGATTTTCTGTTATTAATATCTCTTTTTCACAGCTCTCTCAGAAACAACATAATGAGAACTGAGAAAACTGTTTTATTAATGTAAAACATGTACACTTGAAAGAGTTCAGAAAGGTACTTTCATAGGATCCTAAAAGAAATATAAATACTAGACAAGAATAACATCATTTGGTATTTCTTTTCCCTCAAGATATTTGAGGACTAGGGCCTGTCAGATAGCTCAGCAGACTAAAGTGTCTGCTTTTGATCCCTAGTGTGTTGTACCAGCCTTGCCCCTGGGTGTGCTGAGATGAAAATTGAAACTGGGTGTGGTGGCACATGCCTGTTATCCCAGCACTTGGGAGGCTGAAAACAGGAGGATCACTACAAGTCCATTCTGCATAGAAAGACTCTGTAGACCCTGTAGACCCTGTGCTAAATACATAGAAAAATATGTTTGAGAACTAGAAGTTTAATCTAGATATGTATACTTCCAGAGACTTCTTAATTGTTTCTCCAACAAATATTCTGCACCAGGGACAGTATGCAGACACCTCAGGTACATAACTCTCATTCTAAATGAAGAGCATATTTTCTCAATCTGTATGTAGGTAAAGAAAATTCTATTAATGTCAACTGCATAAATTTTAATTTATGCTTGATTGCTTATGGTATCAAATGTGACTTGGACTTTTAAATACATGAGAAAGCCATCAAGAGATCTAGAGTGATAATAAACATTGAGAAAGCATCAGCCAGTTAAGCGTGTCTGTAGATTGCTTTGACATTACCTAAAAGCTAAGTGAAGGTTTTATTCAGATTTGATGGCTTGAAAGACAAAGGAATCTGAGATAGTTTCAGTTATGCTAGTGTAGAAGTACTCATTTTCAACCAAGTACCATGCTAAACACAATATATATATATATATATATATATATATATATATATATATATTTTTTTTTTTTTTTTTTTTTTTTTTTTTTTTTTTTTTTTTTTTTTTTTTTTTTAATTTCTCCTTCCTCGAGCTTGACGTTATGAGAAACTTTACCTTCCTCCCTGACAGATGACAGGCTGGCCAAATAGCTCAGTGGATTAAAGCACCTGCGAGCAGGTACAGGGGCCGGGGTTTTGATCTCCAGGTCTGCCGTGCTGATCCTGTGCTCCAGGTGTGCTGAGAGAGCAATTGAGACTGGGTGTGGCTGTACACACCTGTAATCCCAGCTCTTGAGAGGCTGTGAACAGTTGGATCACTAGGAGTCCAATCACAATGGAGTCACTCCATAGACCCTTCCCTAAAATACAACAACAAAACCAGTTGGCTCTCTTACAGATGACAAAAATGAGATATAAAGATATGAAACAATGTGACTGAGGTGCCAAGGCTAAGAATGGAGACAACAAGAAGCCAAACCAGGCTGGCTTGGAAGCCACTGTTCTTAGCCACAGCAGCACTTTCCCACCCTTCCCACCCAGAGAGGCGGGTGGAAAACCCAGTGGAAACATTCATCCTTATAAGCTTTTTACTGAGTACCTCAACAGATTGGGGGCACAAGTCTTTAAACCACTGAGCTAACCCCAAAACTGAATGTCAGTGATTGATGGAAAATACTAGTTCCATGTTAAGTCTAAGGCATTTTTTTTTTTGATACAGGGTCTCGCTATGCAGTTGAGGCTGGCCTTGAGCTCACTTTTGTAGCCCAGGCTGGTCTTGAACTTACACCAATCTTCCTGCCTCAGCCTCCCGAAGTCTAGGGCATTTGATATTCAGAAAGACTGTGATGTCAAGCACAAGTACCTTTATTATAGGGTAATAATATCACTCAGCTATTCTTCTGGAGGGTTAAAAACTTAAGTTTGGAGACCAAAAATTGGAGAAAAGGAAGGGCTACAATTATAGCCAATATTTTGGCCCTAGCCCCTCTAGGTCAGTGAGGTCTCAGGACATAACATAACCTGTACTGTAGCATCACATAACTCAGTGGTATCCAAAATTTCCTGTTCAAGGAAATTATGGGGCCCAGAGGAAAGAGACCAATGATGCATAGTGTGTCTAAGGAGAGTAACCTAGAGAGAAAACATTCTCTCAGGCTTTCACACAGAGTAAATTGGTCAAGCAATGCCATGACTCATCCAGATGGTTGATACTGACAAAAATTCTACAAAACACTGTACATGGTTTAAGGGTAAATCCTGAGGGGATTTGACTAACCTTGTCCATTACAAAAGCTCCATTTATTTTTTTTTTTGTTGTTGTTATATAGGGCTTGCTTTATCTTGGTTTTAACCACCCAGAAGAAAAGTTTAACCACAAAGTATAAAAAGTAAAGCCAGATTAATATGCTGAACTGTCAAGGGCTGAAGCCAACAGCTTCTAACATTGCCAGGTCTGCTGATAACCCACTCCTGATATGGACAATACATACAAATACTTTCTCTTAGTTCAATGAAAAGAAAGGTTTGAACTAGCAATGCCTAGAAAAGTTATCACATCTGCATCTTGTTCTCTGAATAACTACTATGAAGACAACAATATGCATTATGTTAATTATTGTGGCTGTCCTCCTAACCTGTTTTGAAACTCGCTGCTATTTCTTCCTCATTAAAATTAATAATAAAAAAGAATTCATGGCTCAGAGAGTCACAAAGAAGTTACCAAGGAGATGCCAGAGGTCACAGCTACAAGAGCTCAACTGGCCTCCATCTTGGTCTCTGTAGAGATGTCAGCCCATTTTTAAGAGGACAATTTTGCATCTTGATTAAAGTGTCTCAGGAGATGCACTTCATTAAATAGAACTAATGGGTTGAAAGCATGTAATTAAGCTAAATCACTTTTATTTTTCTCAGTAAAGCTCTAGTGGTAAGAATTCTCTGAACAACTATGGCTGCTTATGCTTTCTTGGGGGCTGAGTCTTCTGCCCACCACTCTAATTTCTAAAGAACCCAAAGCACATACACAGACACTCACAGTATGGATCATCTGAATCAGCCGTATTTCTTGGGATTTCATTCATTTCACCCATATAGTAACATTCTTTCAACATTTATTGAGTACCTGCACTAAGAATCCAAGAGTACATAAGACATCATCTTTGCACTCAAGAACTTTCACTCTAGTAGAAACCAGGATAGGCTTCTTTTAGTGTTTTTCAGGGAAATGTCCTGGGCCCTTGTCACCAGTGTCCTAAGAGGTTCCCAAGCAGAAATAAAGAATGTAAATGTGACCTACTCACAGAACACATTGGCAGGTTTACTGACTCTAGTCATGGAAAAAAAAATTTCAAGACATGTTAGTAAGAGGCATAAAGGGATTTATTAGGCAAGAATTTAAAAAATCAAAAAATTGGAAAGCAAGCACTAAAGAGAGAGAGAGAGAGAGAGAGAGAGAGAGAGAGAGAGAGATGCACTACACATACACTATAGTTTAGGAGCTGTGAATACTTATGTGCTTTAGGCGGTGGAAATTATGTGTAATTTGTAAATATATAAGAAGTTCTACCTTAGTCCTAGTTTACAAGAAAAGTATGGTCAGCCCATAGGGAGATAAATGCCCATAGTAGAGGTGAAAAGCCTGAGCTCCACTAATTTTTCTGTAGAAGAATGTTCTAAAATGTTTTGCTGAAAAAAAATTATTGAACTTTCTCAATCTATTCCTTTATCTTAAGATCAGACTTCCTTCTTTTACTTTATCAAATAAATTTATAGAGTATTTTCAAGGGATTTGAGATGTGACGGAAATAAAGAAAAGATCCAAAATTAAACCTAGGAAATGCTGATGTATACTCTTGTATAGCCTTTCTTCCTGGAGTTGCAGCCTCCTTAAAAGTAAAGTTTACTCAGTCATGTCTCCTTTCTACTTATCTCATCTTTGTTTGTTCTTCTATTTTGCTTTTTTACACTCTCTGCTTTCTCAATGAACTAAAACCATTCTTTAAAGACAGCTGTTAAATATGTACTATTTACCTGGTCTTTTTTTTGGAGATTCAGACCCTTATGCCTGTCTGTACGTTATCCTAATTAAATAAATCATGTCACCCCAGATTCACATGTCTAAAATTCAACTCTCAGCTTTTCTCCAAAACCTGTCTTAATAAATGGCCCTTTTGCCAGGCTTTAGGGGGCTAGCATCTCCTTTAGAAGTGGTTTCTAGGTTCTTTCTGTCCTAACCAAAGAATTGGTGAAGACAAATACAAAAAGTAGCAAAGTTTTACATTTATTAAGTATAAGAAAATAAACAGGGCCCGACAGGATGGTTCAATGGTCTAAAGCGCCTGCTTAGGAAAGCTTAGGCGGATGCAGGGACCGAGGTTTGATCCCCGGCACCACATGCTGCCCCAGCCCTGCCCTCAGGGAAGGCTGAGCCAGCCATAAAAATAAACAAATAAATAAATAAACAAACAAAAGTTCTGAAACAAGAAAAAAATAATTAAAAAAATTAGAAAATAAACATGCTCTGTCAAATGAATTTGGGCCAAGTAAGCATGGGGGCGGGGAGAATATACTCTACATCATGAAAACAGGTTACTATAAAAGAGAGAACACTGTGAAGAGGTTAATGGCAACTGTCTTTTTTGTATTTCCAACTTCTTGGGCTGACTTCTGGCCTAGGTTGTCTATCAAAAAATGTGTTATGATTGGCTGTACACTCAGGACTTGGAGAATTTTTCAATGCATGTATCCTAGAATTTTGGAATTAATAGGTCATACCCCCTTTCCCAGCCAGGCTGCCATGCTCTGATATCTTGCTTTAGGCCCATGTTCCATTTCCAGGAATCTAAGTTAGAAATCTGGGAGACAAGGTAAACTCCCTTGTGCCCAAGCTTTCTCCATGCTGCTCTCAAGAATTGTCTTACTGGATTATGACTTTTTGTGGCATTGTGAAACATGTGTTTGGTCTGTGGCTCCAGCCACCTAACCTCCATGCCAATATCCTGGCCTGCTACTGCTTCTAGGAAGAGGGCAAGGTCAAAGGTTTAAGTTAATTACCAATGCTCTACAAAACAAAACTGAGCTAGAAGACCAACTGTATAATAGCTATCTAACCAGCCTCCTAGCTCCCATTTTTCTGTACATCTAAACGCTTCACACAGTGGTCACAGTGGTTTTCCTCGAAGCTATATTGAATAGTCTAGATAATTTGTATAAGCTAGAATAACTTTCACAATAATTTCAGTGATCTGCATAAATCTATTTTAGACCTAACCTCTGATTATCCCCAGCCTATTAGAAACCTCAGCTCTTGTTAACTCAATCTGGCTTGATATTAGCTATGTTGGGAAAAATTGTAAAAGATTCTAAAGTCCTTGTAATAATAGCTACCATGTGGCCGGTATATACTCTATGGTTTCATGATAAACTGTATAATCTCAAACCACTCTTCCCTGTGAAGGAGGCACTAATATGTCCATTCTGCTGATGAAGAGCTATAGACATAAAGTCTCACAGCTAGTGACTGTTTGAACCTGGGCTCAAACACAGGCCTCTTTAATTCATGTAGAAGCCAATTCTGATTTAATTTCTCATGTTCCTTAGCACATGACAATCACATTGCCTTAAGTTACACAGCGCCAGTAACTATTTATAAGAGAACGTGAACCCAGAGCTCCAAAGCTTTGGCTCTGTTACTGCAGTTGTGCAATGACATTATCTTTTCTACTAGGAAGCCTTCCCTTGTGACAAAGAATGCTCTCCAAGTAGCCCTAGCTGCACAGAAGAATTTTAAACTTGTATCTCAGTGACCATTGACCTTGGCATCATAAAATGATCACATGGATAGTTTTTATTTTTTTTTAAAAAAATGATGATCAGGCCTGTTCCTCGGGAAGTCTGGAGTCTTGATTTAATTTGACTACGTTGGATCAGGCTCCAAGTATATTTTTCCTATGTGTCCCAAGAGATTGTAACTTGTAGTCAGGATTGGAAAGATGCCCTGACTGAGGTCAAGCTTATTCTCTCTTTTTTTTTTTTTTTTTTCTTTCCTTAAGCCTGCTGGCCAGGTGAGCACACAGCTTCAGTGCTGGGTGACTAGAGTCTGAGAAGTTTACCTGAATGTGAGAGTGTTTTGAAAGGCAACCACAAAAAAGAGGGTTTTCTGAAGGCCATTTGCTTACATGTGAATGTTAGTCTATGTCTGTTCCAAGAAATAATTTTATGTTGAGCATCCCTCACATAAATGCAATCAATATCTCTGTGTGTATGCACGTGCATGCGTGCGTGCATGCACGCATATGTGTGTGTGTGTGTGTGTGTGTGTGTGTGTGTGGCACTAGGAATAGAACCAAAGAGCTTATCCTTGCCAGACAGGTGTTTATGCCGCTGAGCTATATCACTGGCATTTTAAAAAATGTATTTAGTACAGCGTCTACAGGCTCTCACTGCACAGATTAGACTCTTCCAGTTCTCCTGTTTTCAGCCTCCTAAGCACTGGGATTACAGGTGTGCACCACCACGCCCAGTCTAAGTACCTTCTCAGTGCACCTTGGGATCAGAGCCAGCATGGCAAGCCTGAGGGCTCAAACCCCTGGCCCCTGTGTCTGCCTAAGAAAGCACTCTAATCTGCTAAGCTATCTGGCCGGCCATATATCTTTTCTTAAAGTCCTCCAGCAGTTTCTTTTCTAACAGAATTGACTGGCTCTTGAAGGAGCAGACCTCAGTCACCTCAGAAAGCTTCCATGTCAC
Source organism: Myocastor coypus (assembly GCA_004027025.1). Lineage (NCBI taxonomy): Eukaryota > Metazoa > Chordata > Mammalia > Rodentia > Myocastoridae > Myocastor > Myocastor coypus. The sequence continues at coordinate 9,175 of PVJA010028407.1, read as the reverse complement.
TCTAAACATGCTCATGTTCTGCAGGCAGTGTAGGGAGAAGATGAGGGGTTATGGATAAGAATTGAATAGGGGAATAGGAGAAAATGATATTAATAATGCTCTCTCATTCACCCACTCCACTGAGGTGCCCTGAGGGAAGTCTTCAGAAAATCCCTCAGCACATTAAATGGGGTGCTAAAGCACACTACTTCTCATTTTAATGAGTGTGAATAGCAGTTCTATTGTTTACAGTCTATAGGTCATTCCTTGTGGTGTACAGGTGACCTTGACAATGAACACCACCCTCCTCATCATCATCATGATATTAACACTGACCACTGTATCAGCATGAAAATCATTAAAGACCACATTTCTTCCATTTTCATTGTAGAGCTCTATGGGCAATATCTGAATGCAGAGGTTGATTATCTCTTTTGAGCCTATCACTTATGGATGAAAAGACTATGGGCAACTTCACTTTGCTTAAAGTTTATCTCTGTGCACTTCTCACTGCCTTTTGGATCAATTAGCAGGCCTAGGATGTTGGCTCTGGGCTCCAGGCATGCTCTGTGTAGTACCCATACAGTCAGCAGAGGCTGTTTACACCTCTTCTTGAATTGCCTCTCTGTTCCCGCATTCTCTATCTTTTCCCTCACTTTGTTTTCACCACATTCTGTTCCTTATTCCCCACCAAGATTTTTCCTGATAACTTTCTCTGACCTAGAGTTTGTTGTTATGTAGCTCTCTTGTTTCTAATACTACCTAAAGGTTAAGATTCATAGATAAAGAACAGAGGTAGGAAGGTAAGAAGTTCATCATGATTCAGCTACAAAGTAATCTTTCAATGATAATCAGACCTTTAGTCTAAGCCCCATCAAGTTCTTGGTGGTGAATGTTTTGCTTGATATTATTCTAATGCTCGTTTTCTTGGCTTATTATGTGATATAACTCTAGAGACTATGGCAAGTACATTTTATTCCACCACAAAATTATAAATAACAGCTTTCATTTGTTAAGCAACTACAATGTACTATACTGGAACAATATTGACACAACCACATTAAAAAACATTTTATAGGCTGACACTAACAACAGTTATACAAAGTACTGCCTATGGTCCCAAACTTAATCCTGAGGGGATTTGACCCTGGAAGATACAAAAAAAAAAAAAAAAAAGAATGTTTTGTTATACAGGTCTTGCTTCAACTTGCCCTTGACCACCCAGCAGGAAAAAAAATGCTAATTACAATGCATGAAACACAGAGCTTGATTGATGAGACGAGCTTTAGGAGGCTTAGATTCAATAGCCTCCAACATCACAAGCTTCACTGATGGCCCACTGCAATTGCAGAACATTTGATTGTGTATGTATCTGCTTCCTCTTAGTCCAAAGAGAAGTATATTCTTTTCCTTTTCTTTTTTTTCTAACCAGCATCAATAGGGAGGTGGGTCATGCCCACATACTGTACTCTGTAGAACGATTGTGAAGACAATATGCAATATGTCAATTTTCAAAGAAAAGAAAGGGGAAAAGAAAAAAATAATGTTGATTTAGAAGGGTTAATGTTTAATTGTTTGATCAATCTTATATACCTATATGTATTAATCTAAACTGATATGATGATGAAAATATGTAATATAACCCGTGTTAATTTTTTTTTTTTTTTTTTTTGTCTTTTTGAGACAGGGTCTCGCTATGCAGTTGAGGCTGGGCCTGCACTCACTTTTGTAGCCCAGGCTGGTCTCGAACTCACACCAATCCTCCTGCCTCAGCCTCCCGAGTGCTGGGATTACAGGCGTGAGCCACCACGCCCGGCTTAACCCATGTTAAATTTAAACAATAAAAAAAAGAAAAAAAAACATTTTATAGTGAAATATTTATTATTTTGCACATTTGATAATAATAAAACTGAATTGCAGAGAATTTAAAGGCCATCTTCAAGGTAATACAGCTGGTACAAAACTGAGACCAAAGTCCAGACTGCCTAGATTGATTCCCACATCCTGCTCATTACACCAATACTGCCAGAGCATAGTGGCTTTCTTACAATGAAATTACCCTTGGTGATTATTAAATATTTGATACATAAATGAATGAAAAAGTAAACATTGTCTTCTGGACATTCTTTATGCTGTTTTTTTTCTGTGCATCCTGTTGATGGTTAGTGTTGGGGTTGATATTCAGGAAATACCAATTTTGTGAAGCCTGTAGGTAGTTTTCTATGATGCAAATTTCAGTCATCTTGTGTCCCTTTTACTCTTACTAGATAGAAGAACATAAACTATAAAAGTGGTTAATTTGTAGGTACATGCAACACCTTAGGACTTTACATAACATTACATCCTTAGAGAAAATGCTGTGATCTAAGATTATAATTTTCATTTAGAGATTCTAAAATAAGACCTTGAAACATACAGAACTAGTAAGTTGGGGTCTGGTATTCTGCCTCAGAATTAGCTGTCTCCTAAAGGTGAGGGTCATCCTTTTTGAACTCTCTCACCTCTACACAAAGCTGACAGTGACGGCCAGAGTTCATTTTTTTACCCAGCCCTCCCCAGTGATGACATTTGCATTTTAATTAGGTCCTGCAGCACTTGAGCTCAGTGGTTCTCAAAGTACAGTCCAGGGGCTCCTGGGGTCCTACAAACCTTTCAGAAGGTCTGCAAAGTCAAAAGTATTTTTATAATAATATAAAAATGTTATTTGTCGTTTTTCTGTAAGTGAACATTTGCACTGATTGTGCAATATCAAGGGTGAATCTCACCGCCAGCACTTTAGAATAAATCAAGGCAACAGCACTAGGTTGTCATTGAGTATGTCACCACCACACTCACTAAGGGAGTGACCAGTTTTCTTAAGAATGTTATGAAGAAATAATACATTTTCTTAAATTTTTTAAACCTCAACCCTTTAGTACACATACTTCTTTGATATTTTCTGTGACAAGAAGCACAGATTCAACATTTCTGCAGCATATTGAGTTCTCAAGGAAAAGCATTTGTGCAGTTGTTTGAGCAATGCCGTGAACTAGCCATTTTTGCTGTGGAACAACTTTTTTTTTTTTTTCCTTTTCCTTGAGAAAATGACTGACAGACAAACTGGTTATTCAGACTTGGCAGACATTCTCTGAAAAAAATGAACAAAGTGAGCCTGTCACTTCAAGGAAAATAACTGACAGGACTTGATGTCAAGGATAAAATTTGAGTGTTGGAGCAAAAATTAGAATTTTAAAAATTTGTATCTGCCACCGTGAGCTTGGCAGCTTTCCAGGGCTTTAGAAGTTTTCTGATGGGAGCCATGGTGATATTAATGGAGGTGGTATTTCTCATACTCTATAATAAAATATGTCAACATTTGGAAGATCTGCATAACTCAGAAAACTCAATATTTTCCAAGTGATCAAGTATGATATTAGAAAGTCATACATGGGGGGAAAAGATCCATTCAAAGTTCGAGACAGATGAATAGATTTTAACGAAGTAGTATGAAAAGTTTATAGATATGGGTACAGATTTGGCAGTACAATTAACCTGCTTTGCTGTAGTCAAAAAAAGTCTCCCCAGTTACCTACAAAGGCTACGGCAACACTCCTTCATGTTCCAGTTACATAGTGTACAAAACTGGACTGTCTCTATAACCCCCAACCCAAACAATATATCAAAACAGATTGAAAGCAGAGAACGATATTATGATCCAGCTGCCTTCTATTAAACAGATATTAAGAAGATTTTCAAAAATATAGAGGAAGGCCTGTCCTTTCACCAAATATTTTTGTTTTGGAAAACATTTCTTTTTCAGAAAAAATAATATGTACATATAATGGTGAATTGTTGTTAAGAGAGTTAGTTATTCTTGTAAATATTTCTCAGTTTTAATTTTAATGATGATAAATAAATAGTATTAGGAAATGTAATTCATATATGGAAAGATTCTATTATTTATAAACTCTAAAGGGGATTGGAAACCAAACTGCTTGAGGACTACTACCAGGACCAAAGCAAGTGATTATTTGGGTGATTTTAATAAACCAGTGAGGTAGGTGTTGAGCAGAAGGACATTTCATATTCTTCTGTCCATTGCTTCCAAATGGACAGCAATCTTTGACCACTTCTCTGAGAGTACCTGTAGCACTGCAGTGGAGGCTTGGGTTACACACTCACCCTTCCTCATCAAGCCCATTCATTCTGTGCTGAAGCCTCCGCTCCACGCAGATGTCTTTGATTCAGGTTTTATTTCCATGCATCAGGACTTTTGGATGAGAGAAGTGCACAAAAGATAGGGTCCTCTATAGATTACAGCAGGGAGGTAGCTCTAACCTTGAGTGTTGGAATCTCAGCCAGGGCCAGGGAATATTTCCTAGCTGGCTTTCAGATCTGTACCCAATGAACGGCCTCGCCAGGTTTGGAGTGGATGACCCTTAGGGCAGGAAGGGAGAGGCCTGAGAGGCAGAGCAAAATGCACATCAAAACACAAATCAAGACTGAAGCCAACTGTCCAGGCCATGCTTGTGGCCGCAGCTCCCACGGTTGCTGCCCAGGGCTTCCTTATTTTATTTCCCTGTCCCTTGAAGGTGCCACCATCCCAGTCCTTCCCACACTGGCCTCCAGTCCAGTGCATGAAGTTGTGGCTTGGTCTCTAATTGCTAGATGTGCTTGCTTGTTAGCCTGCCTCCCTCTAATTCAGCTTTGACACAAATAGCTACAAAGCTCAGTTGCAAAGTTCAAACTCCCACAGCAATGGCCCACATTGGGTCCCCTTCTGGAGAGTGAACCTGTATTCCATTGCTATCAACAGCTGCTTTCCATGCAACTACTTGATTCTTATCACATCTGCTAGCCCTGTGTGATGGCATGTTCCTATAATCCCAGCATTTCTGAAAGGCAGAGGCAGGAGGATCACAAGTTCAATGCAGTTTAGCAAATTAAAGAGACCTTGTGTTAAAATAAAACATGAGCTGGAGATGTAGCACAGGTTAAATCCTGAGTTGGATCCTGGGTTATATCCCCAGTAAGAGACACACACATGCACACAAACACACACACACACACACACACAAATGAGTTCTCAAACTAATAGACAGAATCACAAAAGCTTGGAATTCCCAAGCATCTCAGTTCACATTGGGACCACTAGAATCTACATGGCTACATAATGACAAAGAGTTGACTGACTCTTGATGTATTTTTTTGTTGATAGAAAATTATTTCTGCTTCTGAGAGCACACAAGTCTACTTTAATCCTCTGTCACTCAGTTACTATATGTAAAGTGATGAGAAAGATGCCCTATCTATCTTGTGTGTGTGTGTGTGGGTGGGTGTGGGTGGGTGTGGGTGTGGGTGTGTGGGTGAATGGGTGTGTGTAACCAGGGATTGAACTCAAGCCCTTGCACTTGCCAGGCAACCACTTATTCTATTGAGCTATCTCCCACCCTCCATGCCATGTGTATCTTTATTCAGTTTCCTTATCTCTATGAAAGGGATAAGTATGCCCATCACAAATCATTGCCATATTAAAGCCAGTATGCTATTGAAATGCACAAATGTAGTGCTTATTAAGCTAGTTTTACCATCTAACTTCCTTTGGACTTTAGTAAATTTGGTAGTTTTGGGTCATTTTATAAATGAAATAATGCTTAATTCATAGCATTGCATGCCAATCCGGAAACCTAATAGATTTAGGAGTTTGAGTAAGTTTTTCTTTTTCTTTTATATTAGAAGTGAAATCTAAGGACATTACTGCTGAACTAAGCTGCTACCTCTTTTTATTTCAGCTTGAGGCAGTGTCTCACCACATTACCCAGGCTTGACTCGAACTTGGGATCCCCTTGCCTCAGCTGCTAAGTAGCTGGGGCTACAGGAATACACTACCATGCCCAACTCTGGGCCAAGAAACCTTATTTTTTACTATTTTGGCAGTATTCCTCAGATGGCCCTGAGTTTAACCATGTCTGTGTTGTTTTGTTTTGTGTTTTTCCAGACAAGGTCTCACTAGCTACACAATTCAGGCTGGGCTTGGGTTCACCTTGTAGCTCAGGCTGGCCTTGAATCTACAGTAATCCTCCTGCCTCAGACTCCTGAGTCCTGGGATTACAGGTGTGTGCCATCACCCATAGCTGGCAATGTTCTTTTGAAAAATACAGCAGTGAGAATTATATTTGTGACTCTATGTGCAAGTTGATCATCACAGAATACTTTGAGGCTATTGCCTCCATTGTATGGGGCACTGAGCTTCCTCAAATACAGCCAGAGTTCAAGTGACAGACTTGCCAAGCTGTTCATCTATCGTGAGGGTGTAATCACCTCGAATCTTTAAGTCATTCTTACACATGCTGCTACTAAGCTATGTCTCTCCAATTCCATGTTCGTGAAATTTAATGTTTGTAATCATTATGTTTAGGAATTTTTTCCCTTTTATTTTATGGAAATACAACTGACCAGTAAGAATTATGTATATCGAATGCATATAGCATGATGTTTTGATATCCACTTGCCTTACAAAATGATTACCACAATCAAGCTAATTAATGTAGCCACCATCTCACATAGTGACGTGTGTGTTTGTTTGTGCATGTGTGTGAATACTTAAGCTGTTCTAGTTAAGCATTTGCCAAGATAGAACATTGTTATTAATTATAGTCACCAAGCTGTACATTGTTAGAATTTTTTTTATCACTGATGAAAATCATTCTCATTATTTTTGACCCATTTTTTCTTGTAATTTCTCTACAAACAAATCTTGGTCTTGATATATTACATATTATCCATGTTTAATTATCTAGATTCACAGAGATTAGCTCATTCATTTAAATTAATTTATCAAAGAGGATAGGCCAGGCTAAAGCTCCGTAGTATGAAAGAGAGCCTACCTGTCCTGATGCAGGTAGATTTTGATCCAGATTATGGTGATCTGATCATTAGCATGACCGCACTATCATAACATACAGCCTGGGTGATGGTTTACCATTCCACATGTTCATTTCATGCAAAATCATGGAACAAGGTGACCTTGATTTTCTACTGTGTAGAGGAAAGGGAATAATAGAACCAAAATTTATATTTCTGTTCGTTAACACACTTGTTTTGTATTTTGTGGCAAAATTACTTAAATTTATTCCCAATTTGCTCAAACACAAAAGTCAACATGAATATGTTCCTCAAGGTTTACTGAAAAAAATGAAGAACAATAATAATGAGGTTCTGCATAAAATGTTATGTTTTAGTAACTGCAGTAAGACAAATTATTTTTCAATCATGTGTGTAACTTAGAGATGTTATACAGATGAAAGAACTTTAGAAAAATACAGAAGCACTAAGCATCGAAGTCAGATCTTTTGCTTAAAAGACATCATCTTCCCACAGTGCCATGATACCTTGCTTTGTTTTGTTTTTTTCCATTTTGTTTTGAGACAAAGTCTTGTTATGCAGTTCAGGCTGGTCTTGAACTCACTAAGGAAAGTAGGATGGCCTTGAACTCACAACAATCCTCTTTCCTCAGCCTGCAGATTGATGGTGTACCCCACTGTGCTTTTGTGTACCAGTTTTTGTTTTTCCACTTTATGCAGAAAATGTCTCTAAATTCTGGAATCAATTCTTCTTTGTCCAGAACAATTAGAACATCAGTCCTTCTCCAGGTTTCCTGCATTAAGAAATGTACATATTTTGTCCTGCGTAGTTCTCATACAAAATAGAGAAACTGGACAGTAGCTGGAGACTTAAAGCGTAGCCAGCTATTAAGATGAATGAGAAAAACAGAAAGACTCCAGATGGTCAGGAAAGCAGTCAGGATAGACTATAGATAGCGACAAGGAAGGGGCTGGGGAGACAGCTAGGCAGTCTAAGCACCTGTCTGGTATTAATGAGGGCCTCATGGGGATGTAAGGCTTAGCTCTGAGAGAGTCTTTGATTTTGGATTTTTTTCCATAATCAAACTAGGAGGGATTCTGTACTCCTGGTATAGGAATCTGTCTTCACTATTCTATACCTACCACACCTCCTCTTTGCCTGCATTGATGACTAGTGGCAGATTTGACCTTAAGGGCCAAGTGATTCACTCTGAGACATGCTGAGCTGAGAGAGACCAACAGAGAAATCTATAGGACATCCTATAATGACGGAAGAGCAGAGGGATTGTCTTTGCTAAGAATGTCTACAACATGTAGCTATAATAAGCCTGGCACTTGTGCTTGAAACTCAACTGTAGATTTTTAATTTGTACAGATTATAAATATGTATTACACACTTATTTTATGCCAGGCAGTGGGCTAAGTGTGGGAGCTACAAAGTTCAGCTAAATATGTTCCCTAGGAAATGTCTCACAGGAAGTAGTACGTGCATGGGTTTGAAAAAGGCACTAGACATTGGTTAAAAAAAAAAAAAGACTGTTGAGGAAAATAAAGCAAGCCAGAGGGAGGCAACAATAGAGGGAAAGGGGGTGGAGAAGTATGAAATAACACGTCCAATTTGGGAAACTAAAAGTCCTTCTGATGATCATATAATCTGTTGACGGGGAGAGAGGGCTTGGGGCCAAGTTGGAGAGGTGGTCAGCAGTCAGTTGGTGAGGAACCATGGCTCCTAAAACAGGAGGTCGGAATATGCATTTTTTTAGTAGTGGGAATTGAACTCAGAACCTTGCACTTGTCAGACAGGCAGTGTGCGAATGAGCTGTACCCCCAGCCAGAAGTCTGAATTCTTATCCTAAAAATCACAGTGGCCCCTTGAAAAACTTTGATCAGTTAAGTTCAAGGCGTATAATTGTATTTTAGAAAGAGGGGTCTTGTGTGAAATGTGGAAGACAATCAGGAAAGGAACATTCTGGAACCCAGAGAGAACAATTGGGAGGCTAAGGCAGTAATTAAGATTGAAGGGACTGGATAGTGACCAAAACAGTGGAAATGTAGCAAAGAGTCAAAGGCATACTCTGTTAGAGGAGGTTGAATTTGTGACCTGGCAATGTGGTGGAGAGGAGAAGAAAGAGATTGCAGTGGAGGGAAAGTCTAGGCAATTCTCACATTTTTCAATTGGTTCACTGTATGGATTAAAGTTTATTTCACAAATACGAAGAAGCAGAATTAATATTTTGAGGAAAGAAGATGAGTTTAACGTTTAACATGGTGAGGGGTGGCCAAATAGCTCAGCAGATTAAAGAGTCTGTTTAGGCAGATGCAGGGGGTGGGGGTTTGATACCCAGTCTGTGTAC
>PVJA010028406.1:0-27639 GCA_004027025.1 Myocastor coypus | reverse complement strand
AAAAAAAAAAAAAAAAAAAGACAAAAGCACTAAATAAGTAAGTAGGCTGGGCATGGTGCCATATGCCCATAATCCCAGCACTTGGGAGGCTGAGGCAGGAGGATCATTGCAAGTGCAAGGTCCTGAGTTCAATACCCAGTACTGAAGAAAAAAAAAAAAGACCTAAATAAAGAAGTAAAATGTAACTGATTAATTCTGAAAGCAAGTGCTTGCTTCGGCAGCACATATAATAATTTTGAGAGCAAGTCTCACTAAATTGCCCAGGTTAGGCTTGAATTTGTGATCTTCCAGACTTGGCCTTGAAGAGTGGGGTATTACAGGCCTGGGCCATTATGCCCAGTTATATTTTAAAATTTTTAATTGACACTTGATAATTGTACATATGATGGGGTATAATATGATAATTCAATACATATATTCAGTACAATGATTTAAAAAAAAGTATAATTAGCATTTCCATCTCTTTAGACATTTAACGTCTCTGTGTTCAGAACCTCTGAACATGCTGGCAGGCCAGCACAGATGAGCTATCTCCCTGGCCTTTTGTTTTTTTTTAAGATGTATTTTATTTTATTTTATTTTTTTCTTGTTTCCGAACTTTTGTTTGTTTATTTATTTTTATGGCCGGCTCAGCCTGCCCTGAGGGCAGGGCTGGCGCAGCATGTGGTGCTGGGGATCGAACCGTGGTCCCTGCAGCCGCCCGAGGTTTCCTAAGCAGGTGCTTTAAACCACTGAGCCATCCCACCGAGCCCCCTCCGTGGCCCTTTTGGACTTTGTTTTTTGAGATGGGGTGTCTGTAGTTCAGGCTGGACTTGCACAGGGGAGTCCTCAGTTGGGGCAGCTTTCCCTATCGGGGAGGCAGTGATTGATGAGTCTTAAGGGTCAAGTGGGCCCTTGGGAGGGTCAGAGTGGTGCTGGGAGGCTAATCACATCTGGGCTGTGCTCCTGTCTTTGCCTAGGGCACCTTGGGTAGTGGTGATGTTGAACCAAATCAGGGCCAGAGGAAGAGGTATCAGAGTGCAGGCCAGAGGACAAAGGACAGCAAGCCCAGGGGGCAGACTAAGAAAGGAAGCTCCGCTGAGAAGTGAGCGCCAGGGAAGGAGTTGGGAGGGCAGGGTGGGGGGCGGCAGGCAGAGGGCCCTGACGCTGATCCCTGCCTCTTCCTCTTCAGTCCCTTTCCCTGTCCTCGAGAACCTTCCTTCCCATTCCAGTGGGCCTGGGAGAACTTTACGAAAGGTCCGCCTCTGCTTCAGCCAAACTCCCCTGCGGGACCGGGTCATCAGGCTCTGGCTCCACCCCCGGCGGTCCCCCAGCTCAAGTCCAGGTGCAAGTCCACCGCCAGCCTCCGAGAGGCCCTGGAGAGGAGACAGCAGCTGGGGACCTGCGGCAGTGCGCCCCCCTCGCCCAGTAAAGGGGAGAGTCAAGAGCTGGAGCCGTCCAGCAAGTACGGACCCTGGCTGTCAGGCAAAAGGTCAGGATCGGAATCAGAGTGTAGAGAGGCTCTTGATCCTGAAGGTGAGGCTGCAGAAGAAGCGGAGCTGGGTCTAAGCCTCGGGGAGCGGCCTCAGCTGGCCCCTGGACGGTCGCTCTGGGAGGAGGAGGGCTTCTCAGAGGCAACTGTGGACGCGGAGGAGTGGGAGCACAGTGCCCCTCATAGGAGAAAGAGGGGCTCTCAGAAAAAGGGGCCGAATTTGGGCGCGGAGGCCTTAGAAGAGGAGGAGCTACAAGCCCGAAGCTCCAGCTCCTGCAACCTCCGAGGGCCGAGGCCGCAGAGAGGCAAGGCCAGGGCCCAGGAGCCGGAGAAGCTGCAGCGGCAGTTACTGCAAGAGTACTGTGGTGAGTGCAGTGGCGGCCTGGGCTGCCCCGTAGGGCAGGGCATTCTCTGTGGCTTGGGCTGGGCCAGTCAGGGTGGTGCTGGTGGAGACTTCCTGGTGGTCCATCAGGGAGGGGAGGGTTTGCCTGACTTGCTCCCACTGTGGACAGATCCCCAGAAGCAACCCCGGAAGACATTGCAACAGGCTGTTGTCCAGACCTCCAATGGGAGAGCGAAGGCCCCAGGCTGGGGAGACGATGAAACTTTCTTGTCTACCAACATTCCTAATCGCACATTCCACAAACGACAGGAGGCCACTAGGTAAGAGGGTAAAACAGGAGGGTAGGAGCCAGGGATGAGAAATGGTGATGGAGCCAGTTCACCGAAAGACATTCATTCATCCTTTTCTTGATCTATTCATCAACTTTTTCTGACTAACCAGTCATCTGTATTAATCCTTCTATCCATCCACCCACCATCTACACATCCATCTGTCCATTATCCATCTACCTACCCATCTCTGCATCCATCCATGTATCCATCCATTCTCCCTTTCTCTCTTGATAGCATCCATTCAACAACCTATTCGTCTCTGCCTACTTAGCTAAATATTGAAACAATTTCTGTCTTTCCCTCTGTTTATCCATTAACCTGTTAATGGAGTGGTTCATTCAACACACATTGAAGAGGTTATCCTTTCCCCATTCTGCTCTTGACATCTTGGTCAAAAGTCACTTAGCCATAAATGCATTGAATTATTACTGGGCTCTGTATTCTGTTCCATTACACTATGTCTTTTATCTCTGTACATGTTGCTTTAATTACTATAGCTTTGTAGTATATTTTGAAATCAGACAGTGTGATGCTTCCTGTAGTACTAGGGATTGAGTCCCCCTTTCCCCCTTAAGATTAGTTTGGTTCAACTTAGCCAGGTGGGAGCTGGGGAAATAGCTCCATGGCACAAGTGCCTGCCTGGTAAGTGCAAGGTCATGAGTTTGAACCCTGGTCCCACCAAAAAAAGAAAAAAAAAATTTGCCAGGTGCTGCACACCATAATCCTGGCTTTCTTGGAGGCTGAGGCAGGAAGATCATAAATTCACTAGTGACCTTAGTAAAACCCTATGTCAGATTAAAATATTTGGGGGGGCTGGAGATATGGCTCATTGTAAAGGTCCTGGGGATAGTCCAGCCCACAATCCCCACTGCAGAGAGAGAGAGAGAGAGAGAGAGAGAGAGAGAGAGAGAGAGATATGAACATTAAAATTGTTATTCTTTCTGTAAAAATGTCATTGGGATTTTGACAAGTTACATTAAATCTGAATGTTTAAGGGTAATATGGATCACTCCCTACTGCCTGCAGTACAAGAATTGAATCTAGGGCCTTTGCACTAAGCTATATCTCCAGTTCTTTTTATTTTGTGATAGAATCTTTCTCTTAAATTGCTAAATTGCTCAGACTGGGCTTGAACTTGTAATTGTCCTGCCTCAGCCTCAACCTGCTGGGAATATAGTTGTGTGATATCATATCTGACTTGTGCCTTGTCTTTTATTTATTTATTTATTTATTTATTTATTTATTTATTTATTTATTTTTTTTGAGGCAGGGTCTCGCTATGCAGTTCAGGCTGGCCTTGAGCTCACTTTTGTAGCCCAGGCTGGTCTCGAACTCGCACCGATCCTCCTGTCTCAGCCTCCCGAGTGCTGGGATTACAGGCGTGCGCCACCACGCCCGGCTTTATTTATTATTTTAGTTTAGTTTTGTTTTGTCTTTTTTTTTTTTTTTTTTCCTGGGACTGAGGTTCAAACTCATGACCTTGCCTTTGCCAGGCAGGCACTTGTGCCATGGAGCCATTTCCCCAGCCCCTTGTTTTGTCTTGAAATAGAGTTTTACTAAGTCACTAAATTGCTCAGGTTGGGCTTGAATTTGCCAATATCCCTGCCTCAACCTCCAAGAATGCTGCTAGAATTACAGCCATGTACTGTGCCCACCCAGACCTTTGTGTGTGTGTGTGTGTGTGTATTCTGGGAATCAAACTCAGGGCCTGCACATTTGCCAGGCAGGCACTATGCCACTGAACTACATTCCTGACCCCTCACCTAGATTTTTTTTGTCTTTTTGAGACAGGGTCTCACTATGCAGTTCAGGCTGGCCTTGAGCTCACTTTTGTAGCCCAGGCTGATCTTGAACTCACACTGATCCTCCTGCCTCAGCCTCCCAAGTGCTGGGATTACAGGAGTGTGCCACCATGCCCGGCTCTCACCTAGATTTTAACAGTATTAATTTTCACATCGCACTCTGAAATTCATACCCTGTCACCTTTTATAGAAAATCTATTTTTTAGTGTCCTGGTGGCAAAGGCTTAACACAATGATCCTCAGTAAATGTACCTAGCGGTGACTGTGTCTGTTCCCCTTGCCTTTCTTGAAATGCTGGGGATTAAGACTAAACTCTCACTCATATCTACCAAGCAGCCTACTGCTGAGCTACCTCCCTAAGCCTTTGAAAATTATTTTCTATTTTTAATTAATTAATTTTTTTGTATTTAGTACAGGGTCTATAGGGTTTCACTATTCAGATCAGACTTGTAGTGATCATCCTGTTTTCAGCTTCCCAAGCTCTGGGGTACAGCATACCGGGAATCGAACCGTGGTACCTGGATCTGCCTAACCAGGTGCCTTAGTCCACTGCACTATCTCGCTGGCCCAGAAGAGCTACTTAATACATACCTAATTGTTAAGAAGCAACTGGTCTTGAGATACAGAGAAGATGGTTCCAGATCTATTTAGCAGCTATCTATTTAGCCTCCTCACCCTTCATCCATCCTTCCATTTATCGATCCCCTTAGCACTTTCTCATTTCCATCCATCCATCAATCAGTCTGTCCATCTGTATATCTGTATTTCAAACTGTTAGGCCTTAACCTGGTTCCTACCTGATAACAGATTCAGAAAAAGAGCAAGATCTGGCTCCGACTCTCAGAGAGAGCTGCTTTGTAAAGGAAATCCTCCAAGAATTCCTCTCAGGCTTCTGTGCTCCCTGCCTGGTAGCTTGCCCAACTCTGAGCTCCTGTTCCCTGGTCTTCTCCCCTCTTTCTTACCACCAGGAGCCTGCTGCAGGCCTGGGAGCAGCAGCGGCAGGAGGACCTGCAGCAGGCTGAGATACGCAGGACCCGGGAGCAGCTTGTTCAGCAGCAGGTGGCTCGCTGCCTGGCTGCCTATGTGCCCCGAAGGAGCCAGGGGGCCTGGGCCAGCCAGCGTAAGCTGGAGGAACTGAGGTAGGAGTGCTGGGCTGTGGAGGGCCTGGTGGAGGAAGTTATAGAAGCTGGGCAGGGCACTGGGCTGCAGGACCCTAAGGCAAGCCAGCTAAGCCACTCAGTCTCATCTACTGATGAAGATGCTGATCCAAGGTCATCCAGTTAGCAACTACCCCTTCCCCGATGGAATTCAAGATCAAAACATTTTGCATCATTCTTTCAAATTTTGCTTTTCCAATTTCCAATGCCAGACATATTTATTATAACATTTAAATATTACAAAAATAGATCATATAAATTGAGGGTGGTAAGTGTGCTCCTGTAATCCCAGTAGTCTGGGAGGCCAAAGCAGGAGGATCACAAGTTCAAGCCCAGCCTGGCAAGTAAGTGAATTAGAGCCACCTTGTCTGAAAATGAAAATAAATAAATAAATAAATAAATAAATAAATAAAAGTTGGAGATGTAGCTGTGTGTGAAGGTCCTGGATTTAATCACCAGTACCACCAAACCAAACAAAAACAACAAAAAAGAATACTTAATGTAGAACATATACAGCTGTCATGGCCCTACTCCCAGAGATAAATGTTGTGCATAGTCAGGTGGAACAGTCTTTTTCATTCTTTTGTATCTTGACAACTTTTCTAGAAGTAAAATAAGTCAGGTATGTATGTATGTATGTATGTATGTATGTATGCATGTATGTATGTATACTGGGTTTCAACTCAGGAGTGCTGAGCTATATCCCAAGACTATGTAGCCCAGGCTGGCCTTGAACTCCTGATGATCCTTCTGCTTTAGCCTCCTGACCCCTGGAATTATGGGCATGCACTGCCAATGCTCCAGTCCTTTTCTTTTTTCTTTTTGAGACAGGGTCTTGTTGTGTAGTTCAAGTTGACCTTGATCTCATTATGTAGCCCAGGCTGACCTCAAATTTGTGGTAATCTCCTACCTCAGTCTCCTGAGTGCCTGGATTATAGGCATGGACCAGCATACCCAGTCCAGCTCCCCAGTTTTATAGATGAGGAAATATTTTAATATATTTGCTACAGAAGGGAGCACCTGATGCAGAAATAGAGACTCTGAGGGCAAGTATATTCTAGGGGCTCCTTGGCCAAAGACTAGGGAGTTGCTTCACCTTACCAGGACTCAAATAGTCATTTGCTTTATTTGTTTTTGTCTTTTTGAGACAGGGTCTTGCTCTGCAGTTTAGGCTGGCCTCCAACTCAAAGAGAACCTCCTACCCTAGCCTCCTAAATGCTGAGTCATTTGGTTTTGAATAAAGATGTAACACTAAGGGGCTGGGGAGATAGCTCTGTGGCACAAATGACTGCCTGGCAAGTGCAAGGTTGTGAGTTTGAACGCTGGTCCCACTGCCTCCCCCCAAAAAAAGATGTAACACTAGGGGGTCAGCATTTCTCTTGGGAGACACAGCAAGAGTAGTATTGAGCTTTCTTTCCTTTTTTCTTTCTTTCTTTCTTTCTTTCTATAGTACCAGGGATTGAACTCAAGACCTTGCACTTGCTAGGCAGGTGTTTATGCTGCTGAGCTATATCCCCAACCGCTTTTTCTTTCTTGATATTTTATAGCATAAGCACATTTTTCCAGTGTGGTCTTTCAGTCTACAGAACTCTTGAATTTTGCTGTCTGAATCAAATGGGAGACTCCACCCTGCCCCTGAAGGCCAGGCTTAGGAGAGGTGACCCTGTAGCAGGGAAATATGTCTTCCTGTCATTCCAAGATAGTAACTAGAGCAATATTGACTGGGACTCTAAGATATGGGCTTCCTTTCATTCCTAACAGAAATAGCATAAGGCATCCAGCAAGAAGATGGGTACCCAGGGCTCCCACTATAGCCCCAGCTACCTGAGAGGCTGAGACAGGAGACTTGTTAAGTGACATAGTGCGAGTGTGTCTCAAACATGAAACAACACAAAACTAAAACTAAACTGGGCGTGGTGGCACATTCCTGTAATCCCAGCACTTGGGAGGCTGAGGCAGGAAGATTAGTGGGAGTTTGAGACCAGCCTAGGCTCCAGAAGTGAGCTCAAGGCCAACCTGAACTGAATAGCGAGACCCTGTCTCAAAAAACAAAATAGGGCCTGGCAGGATGGCTCAGTGGTCTAAAGCACCTGCTTAGGAAAGCTTAGGTGGCTGCAAGGACCGTGGTTCAATCCCCAGCACCACATGCCGTGCCAGCCCTGCCCTCAGGTGCAGGCTGAGCTGGCCATAAAAATAAATAAATAAACAAACAAACAAACAAAAGTTCTGAAACAAGAAAATAAAAAGCAAAGTAGCTGGAACTGAGTTGGTAAAGGGAGGGATGTGCAGGGATGTACAGGCTGAGCCGGCCATAAAAACAAACAAACAAGCAAAATAAACAAACAGCAACAACTAAAACAAGATAAATTCAACTTGCATTTCATATTTATTTTGTTTCTGTTTCTGAGACAGTGTCTTCCTATGAGGCTGGCTTAGAAGCACTATATAGCTCAAATGAGGCTCAAACTTACAGCAATACTCTTGCCTCAGCCCCCTAAGTGCTGGATCACGGGAATGTGCCACTATGCCTAACAATTATTATTACTATTATTTTATTTATTTATTTATTTATTTATTTATTTATTTATTTATTTTTTTGGCTTTTTGAGACAGGGTCTCACTGTGCAGTTCAGGCTGGCTTTGAGCTCACTTTTGTAGCCCAGGCTGGTCTCGAACTCGCAGCAATCCTCCTGCCTCAGCCTCCCAAGTGCTGGGATTACAGGCGTGAGCCACCACGCCCGGCCCTATTTATTTATTTATTTATTTATTTATTTTATTTTTTTAGTAGGCCCAGGGTTCAAACTCACAACCTTGCACTTGCCAGGCAGGCATTTGTGCCATGGAGCTATCTCCTCAGCCCCCACAATTATTATTTTATAATAATATTATTACTAATTTTATGTATCTGGTACAGCAGTTCAGACTTGTGATCCTTCTGTTTTAACCTTCTCAGCACTGAGATTACAGGTGTGTGTCATCACTCCTGGTCTTGGTGGCTAGTTTGGCATGCTCAAGGTGGACAGGCACAGCATGTGGTACCAGGGATTGAACCCTGCTCCTTGTGCTTGCCTAGGCAGGGGCTTAGACTGCTGAGCTATCTCCCTAACAACACTTTGTAGTTTTAAAATGTGTACGGCAAAGAACATTGCACATTCTGGGGATAGTGGCACATGCCTGTAATCCCAGCACTCGGGAGTCTGAGGCAGAAGGATGGTTGTGAGTTTGAGACTAACCTCGGCTACAAAATGAGCTCAAGGCCAGCCAGAACTACACAGTAAGACCCTGTCTCAAAAAAGAAAAAAAGAAAAATAGAAAGAGAAATTCACTGTTCTGCTGGTGGTCATGGCTGAGACGTTCTTCGGAGAGGTAGTGAAAGCGCCCTGCCGGGCGGGCGTAGAAGACAACGAGGAGGAGGAAGAAGAAAAGAGAGGGAGACGCCCGAGGATCGGGAGTTGCGGCAGCAGCAGGCGCGGAAGAGGGAGGTGAGACTTCTTCGAAGACAAACAAAAACATCTCTGGAAGTTTCTCTGCTGGAACAATATCCCTGCTCCCAGTTTATAATTGCTATAGGAAATAATGCAGTAGCATTTTTGTCATCCTTTGTTATGAATTCAGGAGTCTGGGAGGAAGTTGGTTGTGCTGAACTCTGGAATGAGTGGTGTAGAACAACAGATGCTCTACACATTTCCCCCACAGGCTTACTGTGTGTTTTATCAACTCAAATCAAATCCTTCGGTTTTCCTCTGTCAGTGCAGTTGTTACGTTGCTGAAGATCAGCAGTATCAGTGGCTGGAAAAGGTTTTTGGTTCCTGTCCAAAGAACAACATGCAAATAACTGTTCTCACGTGTCGACATGTCACTGACTATAAAACCTCCGAATCTACTGGCAGCCTGCCTTCTCCTTTTCTGAAAGCCCTGAAAACACAGAACTTCAAAGACCCTGCATGTTGCTCCCTTCTGGAACAGCCGAATATCGTGCATGACCTTCCTGCGGCAGTGCTGAGTTACTGTCAGGTGTGGCAGCTCCCTGCAATCCTGTACCTGTGCTACACCGATGTGATGAAGCTGGACCTCCTGACGGTAGAGGCCTTCAAGCCTGTGCTTTCTTCCAGAAGCCTGAAAGGGCTGGCTAAGAACATTCCCCAGAATACAGAGATTCTGAAGAAGCTGATGACAGCAAATGAAATTGAGAGTAACATTTATACATGAGCCGAGGATGGTCCTCTAACATCTATCAGCATCCATTTGCTAAGGAGTGCAGCAAACACTGCTTTGTAGGTTACTTTGGGGAGCTTTATATCAAGGGGGATAATGAATAAAAAAAATTAATGTCAAAAAAAAAAAAAAAAAAAAAGAGAAATTCAAGGCCATCCTGGGCTACAAGTGAGTTCAAAGCCTGCCTGGGCTGCATACCAAGACTATTTCAAACTCTCAAAACAAGAAAAGAAAGAAAGAAAGAAAGAAAGATGCACATGATATCATGAGACACCTCCCCCTCCCCTATGATACATGTAGCTCCTGTAGATAAGTGGTGAAGACTCTTTCCACAGGAATTTGTGTTCCTGGCAATGAGTTCTCACATCTCCATCTTTTTCTCCATGGGACAAGGTTCCTACTCAGCCCCTGGTCATAGTGCCCAACATAAATAATCTCAGGTCTCATTGACTACTGCCTCTGCCCATGGAGGACACCATACCACAACCCGTGCCTGTCTCTTATGCTTTACTGAAGGACAATTGGTCCTGTATAGGGTGTGGCAAAACAAAACAAAACAAAAAAAAGCCCTTTGATTTCTTTATTAAAGCAGTCACTCAGCTAGTTGAGCAGTCCCATTTCTTTTCCTTTCACCTTACTCTAAGACAAGGTCTTGCTATGCAGCCCAGGCTGGACTTGACTTTACTCTATGTCCCAGGTTGGCTTCAAATTCTCAGCGGTCCTCCTGCCTCAGCCTCCTGAGTGCAGCTTAGCAATCACATTTTTGACAAGTGCACAAACTGGGTTTCTGTAAATGGAAACTGCTTTCACAGTGGAGCCCAGACCCTCCCAGGATTTGTCATTCACAACACATTTCTTTGGCTACTCTGTCCCATTTCCTGAGCTCCCTGCTTATAAGAAACACAGAGAATGCTGGCAAGCTTAGTGGTCTGTGCCAGAGCACAGCAAAGAAACAGTGACAGCCCAGAAGGAGGCCTTCTCAAAGTCACACAGCCAGCAACCACAGCGTCCTTAAAGGTGTGGCAGGAAGGGAAGCAGGGCCCCAACTGCAGGGAAAGGCAGGTGCATAAACCGTGCCAGCGTCCTCTGGGGGTGGCTGCAAGGCCTAGACTGGGCCTCAGGGCTCAGCTCCTGTTTCCCAACCACACAACCTTGGACACCCCTCAGCATTCCTGGGTCCCAGTAAAATGGGCCGAATTATTCCAACCTTGAAAAGAATCCAGGGCAAGGGTGGAACGAAATGACTTTGTAAAGGTCAAAGTGAGGTTTTCAAAACCTCCACAGTGATAAGCCCACTCTGAATGTGGGATAGGTTTTGTCCAGTCTCAGCTTCCCAGAGGCCGGTCTTGCCCACAGGCGCCAGGAGCGGAAGCGCTTTGCTGAGTACCAGGCAGAGTTGCAGGGCATCCAGCACAGGGTGCAGGCGCGACCCTTTCTGTTTCAGCAGGCCATGCAGGTGAGGCTGAAGCTCCCTGAGATGGAGCTGGAATTCCCGAAACCTCAGAAATCACAGCCCATGGTGGTCTCAGTGGAGACCAGGAAGCCACTCATCTCTCTCTCTCCTTAGGCCAGTGCCCGGCTCACTGTGACCCGGCGCTTCTCCCAAGTGCTGTCAGCCCTGGGAGTGGATGAACAGCAGCTTCTGGCTGAGGCAGGAAAAGGGGACACAAAGGGCACCATCAGGAAACCCAGGTGAGGTTGGCTGACTTGCTAAGGAGTGGTTCTGCTGAACTATCCTGGAAAGGGGCACAAACAACATCCTCTGGGTTTTGCAATTTCCTATGTCACTAGGAAGATGGGGGCAGGGTTATTTTTGCTTTCCATCAAGAAAACTGAGGACCTGAGGGCAGAGCTTTTCTTACAGAGTAAGCAGTGGAACCAGGTAGGGGTCTGTTGCCATCTGAGTGGCTCCACACCAACCTGTTAGCACCATGTTAGTCACCTCAAATACACTGTCCCTTAGATTATACAATAACCCAGCAGAAAGCAGGAATAACAAAGCCTACCTTGCAAGAAGGAAAATGAAGTGCAAAGAAGGGAAGTCATTTGTGCAGGGCCACGTAGCAAGCCAGCATAGGAGCTGGATTTGAAGCCACAGGGCCCATGATTTCCTTAGTCATCTTGTGGGGAGCTGTGCAGCCCACTAGTCTCCATCTGTGTCTTTAAGGAGTCACCAACCAATGAGGGTGGGAATGGAGCCCTCTTCTCAGAGCCCTCCAAGAACTGAACCCATCAGCAGCCAGCCTGACAGGAACTCCTCCCCCAGCCTGGACCCAGAGAATAGTCAAGATAAAAATTAAAGACATTGTGGCAAATATCGCTTGAGATTTCTGAGCTGTGAAGAAAGGCTGTGGGGTGGAAATTGGAGGTGTGAAGAGAGTGGCAGCAGCTTAGCTCAGTCCCCATCCCCCAAGAGCTCTGGCTCTTGGGCTGTCCCTCACCTAGCTTGTTCTCTGCTTCTGAGAAGTCATGCATTTCTTTTTTTTTTTTTCCTTTAATTTTTTATTGTTTAAATTTAACAATGGTTTGGCAGGCATGGTGGCACACATCTTAAATTTAACAATGGTTATATTACATATTTTCATCATCAGATCAGTTTAGATTAATACATATAGGTATATAAGATTGATCAAACAATTAAACATTAACCTTTCTAAATCCACATTCCTTTTTTAAAAAATATGGAACGCTTCACGAATTTGCGTGTCATCCTTGCGCAGGGGCCATGCTAATCTTCTCTGTATCGTTCCAGTTTTAGTATATGTGCTGCCGAAGCGAGCACAAGTCATGCATTTCTTTCCTTTCTTCCTTCCTTCATTCTTTTATTGGTACCAGGGATTGAACTCAGAACCTTGCACCTGCAAGGCCAGGCAGGTGTTCATAGTGCTAAGCTATCTCCCTGGCCCTGCATTTATTTATTTATTTATTTGAGACGGGGTCTAGTTATGTAGCTCAGGCTGGCTTTGGATATCAGGTGATCTTCACCATCACCCCCATCAAGTAGGCTTTTATGGGGGGGCTGCGGACAGGATCTTGCTATATAATTCACATTGGTCTCAAACTCACTATACAGTCCAGGCTGGCCTCAAACTCACAGCAATCCCCCTGCTTCAGCCTCCCAAGTGCTGGGATTACAGGTATGTGCCACCATGCCTGGCCCTGTGTGGGGCATTTTGAAAATGGACAAATGAGACTTTTCTGTGGTCTCCAACATATATGCCACAATCTAGAAACTCAAGAGTGAACATGATGGACTGGTCTCTGCCTTTGAATATTCCCAGTCCTGTAGAGGAATGGGACTTTGAGGGGGTTCACACAACATATTATGAGATGTGTCTCACAGGGAGCCAATAGATGAGCAGCTCTTTGGTGGGTTTATTAATTTTAAGTTAAAGCCCTTCTGTGAGTGTTTGACACAGAGAGGAGAGGGAGAGGGTGAGAGGGGAGAATGTGAGAATGTGGCCCCCAGCCCAGGGAGGAGATAAAAAGTGCTCATACACGGGTATGTTCAACTTTGCACTCAATTTCAAGATTCACAGGTACACAGAAGCTCATGTGGATCTCCTTAGCACTTTACAAGTTACACAAACCCAATTCAGGAAACGTAGGAGGGCAGCATGCAGACAGTATTATGGGAGTGGTTTGGAGGCTGAGCTGTGCAGCTATTGGGGTGGAGGGGGTGTCAAAGTAGAGGAAAACATGCCATCATTTGACACCCGAGAGAGGCACGACCCCAGTAGGCCCACTGGAAGTTGGAAAGTGGAGAGCTAGTGCAGAAAAGAATAGGAGGCATTGAGCCCCACCCCCATGTGTCGGAGGTGCTCTCAGTTCCTAGGATGCGGACTTAGAAGTGCTTGAAATTTTTGGAATTCATGATTCGCATCTATGCCCACACGCTAAAAGTCCAACTGCACAGGGCGAGGGAAGCAAGACTTCCACCGGACCCGAGACGACTGCGCAAGCGCAGTAGGGCTCCACTCTATGCTTTCCCATGAACCCTTGGGGCAGGCACCAACCAGGGAAGCGATCACACCTGGCTTCCGGCAACAGGCTCGCGGCTGCCGTGTGACCCGGAAGTGTTCCCATTTTGCGTCTTCGGGACACCGGACGGCCCGGCTCCAGGCGGACGTGCCACAATGGGGTCGTCAAAGAAGCACCGCGGAGAAAAAGAGGCAGCCGGAACTACTGCTGCGGCCAGCACCGGGAGCTCCGCTGAGCAGGCGCCGCGACATCGGGAGCACAAAAAACACAAGCATCGGAGTGGCGGCGGCGGTGGCAGCGGCGGTGAAAGACGAAAGCGGAGCCGGGAACGGGGGAGCGAGCGCGGGAGTGGGCGGCGCGGGGCAGAAGCCGAAGCCCGTAGTGGCGCGCACGGGCGAGAACGCAGCCAGGCTGAGCCCTCTGAGCGGAGAGTGAAGCGGGAAAAACGCGATGATGGCTACGAGGCTGGTAAAGGCTGGATCTGTGCAGGGTTGGCGCGGGGCGGTGGTCGAGGTGCTCGGCCCACAGTGTGCAGAGGCAGGTCCTCTGGCCTTTCCAGGCACAGGTTTTTCCAGGGTCTTGGCTTGATTGTTTGGGTTAAACATTGTCTGGTATCATACAGGCCCTCAGTAAATGTTGAGTGAATGAGTAAAGAAGTGCTGAGGCAAGAGAACACCTGGCACGGTGGTGCAAGCAGTAATTGCAACCCTCCGGGAGACCGAGGCAGGAAGATTGCAAACTTTTTATCAGCCTGGGCAATTTAGTAACTTATCGAGAATGTGTCTCAAAAGGCGGGGAGGCTTTGAAGGTGTAGATGTGTGAAAGCTCTATGTTCTATTCCCAGTGTCAGAAAAATAAGGAGAAACTTTGTTACTGTGCAAGTCACGAACTGCCTCTTACTTGAGATAGTAAGATAGGCAGGGGTTCTGAACTCAAAGGACTCTGTACCGTATTGTAGGCCCTGTTAAATTTGGACATTATTTCATTGTGGTCGGAAGTTAGGGATTGTGTTGGTCAGATTGATATTTTGTAAAAAAAAAAAAAAAAATTACTGCATCTAAATATTTAATCGAAGGTAGGACTGGAGGTAGTCAGGTGAGCTGTAAAACAATCAGGTGAGGATTGATGGCTTGCACCAAGGCAGCAGCATAAGCTGGAGAGAAGTGGGCAGCCGGAAGATGTGTTTTGGAGGAGGACTGAACAAAATATAGCGTTTGGATAGGAAACGGAAAAGGTTTGACACCTTATTTTTTGGGGTAAACAGATGAATGGTGGTGACAGCTGTTGAAATTGAGGATTTTGGAAGAGAGGAGTTGAAGTAGAAGAAAGATAGTGCATTAAGTTTTGGAGAGTATTGAGGTGGTTGTGTGTGGAGAAATTGGGGATTGGGGCTGGATACAGTGATTTTTGGATTTGTGAATATTTAGATGACCGGTGAAGCCTTCTGAGAGTGTGGAGTGAGATGTGAGGGTAAGATGCAACCTGAGAGATGCCAGTAGTTTAGTAGTGGCAGATAAAAATGCTACAAAAAATGAGGTAGAGTAGCCAAAAAGGAAGAGTAGAAGTTCATCATCATGGGCTCTGTGGGTAGAGTATTGGTAGGAGGAGGGTGTGAATGTTACCATGAGAGATCAAGGGAACCAGAACTGAAAAGATAGGGCCAGCCAGATAGATCAGTGGACTAAAGTGCCTGCCTAGGGGTGTAGGGACTGGGGTTTGATCCCTGGTGTGTCATGCTGGATGTGCGCCTGTAATCCCAGCACTTGGGAGGCTGAAAACAGGAGGATCACTGTGAGTCCAGTTTGTAGTGAGACTCTGTAGGCCATGTACTGAATGTGTTAAAAAAGGAATCCATAGGATTTAGAGCTAAAGAAGTAGGTTACCTTGGGAGGGCCTAGGTGGAAAGAGGGACCTTGGGGATTAAAGAGAAGTGGATTAGGTATACAGGAAAAGATGTGTTCATTGGTAGATGCAAGTCCCATCTGATGTTATTAAACCTCCTCTGTGGTGATCAGTGAAGTTATCTGCTTATGCATGAGATGGCTGGTGCAGGTCCACAATGCTTATTTTCTGTGTCTCCAACATCCAGCACTGTATAGTTTCTTTACTTCATATTGCATAGAGAACACAGAATTGCTGCTGATATAGTCCCAGTCCTGTGGGAGGAGGAGACCTCAGATGACAATGGCTGGGGAGTTCAGGGCAGGTAGTTCTGACTAGTAGTTGGACAGGACTTCTTGAAGGTCCTGATAGGAATTTTCCAATCAGAAGGGGACCAGAGAGGACAACTAAGGTTGAAAATACACCACGTAAAGAAGTGAGTAGCCGGGCGTGGTGGCACACGCCTGTAATCCCAGCACTTGGGAGGCTGAGGCAGGAGGATCGTTGTAAGTTCCAGACCAGCCTGGGCTACAAAAGTGAGTTCAAAGCCAGCCTGAACTGCAAAGTGAGACCCTGTCTCAAAATCTCAAAAAGAAAAAGAAAAAAAAAAAAAAAAAACAAGAAGTGAGTAAAGCCAGTGTGGTGGCACACACCTATAATCTCAGCAGGCAGAGGCAGGAGGATCCTTGTGAGTTTGGGGCCAGCCTGGGCTACAGAGTAAGCTCAAGGCTAGCCTGAACTACATGGTGAAATCCTGTCACAAAAAGACAACCAAAAGGGGGGAAGGGGTGGAGAGGCCAAAATGAGTTCAGAAAATTGAATCTCAAGAGTTAGGAAAGCAAGGTGCTAGAAAGAGCAGAACTGATAGATAAACTTTCCAGTATTACAGCAGATCCAGGTGCTAATGCTCATCTTTGACCCCATGGTTGGAGCCAGAGATGCAGGGTTTGGGGTGCTGTGTTCAGCTCTGAGCCTTGGCACTTGTTGTTGCAGCTGCCAGCTCCAAAGTTGGCTCAGGAGATGCCTCATCACTCAGCATTGAGGAGACCAAGTGAGTACCATCTCCCTGTATTTTGGCTTTTCTCTTCTGTGGCATTTTGTGGGGCAGTCAGGCTTTCTTCCATTATAGCATGCCAGTTGGATTTGGAAGGGCCAGGTAAATAGTCATCGTAGCTGCTTTTGAGTAATAGGAAGAAACTGGGAGCCAAGCAGGAGGGCATTGGCTGGGTGGGGCAGGCTAGGCCAAGTACCTGTGTTCTCTAGTTTGAGAGCTGTCACCTTTCCAGTGTTCTAGGTGATCCAAGTCAGGCCTGTACTTAGGGCCCTTCAGACTACTTGTTCCCACTATTTTTGCTTCCTGTCTAGAAATGCACTTGATAACCTATTTCTTTTGTAGTTCCTGACATTTGTATTTCTATCCTCAGTAAACTCCGGGCGAAGTTGGGGCTGAAACCCTTAGAAGTCAGCACTGTCAAGAAAGGTGAGCGTGCTGGGCGTGGTGGCGCATGCCTGTAATCCCAGCACTTGGGAGGCTGAGGCGGGAGGATCAGTGCAAGTTCAAGACCAGCCTGGGCTACCAATGTGAGCTCAAGGCCAGCCTGAACTGCATAGCGAGACCCTGTCTCAAAAAGACAAAAAAAAAAAAAAAAAAGAAAGGTGAGCGTGGTGCTAAGGATGATGTCTCAGGAAGGCATTTGGGGTGGGGCAGAGAGGCCATCTCGAGGGGTCTTTGAACAAAGTGGAGAGAGCATGCAGAAGCAGCACCATTTGGGGTCCTGTGTATGCATTTGCCTGCTGGCACAGCGTGGATCTGCAGTGTACATGCTTGGTGCCCTCCTGACTGAGGGCAAGTAGATGGCTGGGAGTTAGACACAGTTGTGACACTGTGGCTGTGCAGGAATTGGTTGGTTTGCTTTAAAAAAAAGATGAGGAACTTCAGAAGATTGAAGGTTTTTGTCGTGTTGCATGGGGTGATATAGGAGTGTGGGGTGAAGTGGGGCTAAGTACGTGAAGGACTCTTCCCTCTTCTGGCGCCCTGAGCTGGAAGGGGGCAGGGTGAGTGGCTCCCTCCTCTCCCCCCAGCCATGGGCAGACATAGCCTCACGTCTGGGCCCCCCTTCCAGAGGCGGGCACCAAAGAGGAGCCCGTGGCCGCCGATGTCATCAACCCCATGGCCTTGCGGCAGCGAGAGGAGCTTCGGGAGAAACTGGCAGCTGCCAAGGAAAAGCGGCTGTTGAACCAGAAGTTAGGGTGAGGGAGTCCTGCCAAGGTGGCTGGGGGAAGCTGCTGTCCTTCTACTTTGTGGGTTGGGGTGGGGAAGCAGGTACTGGGCTTCTCTGAGTATTCTCTTCCTTCAGGAAGATAAAGACACTAGGGGAGGATGACCCCTGGCTGGATGACACCGCAGCGTGGATTGAGAGGAGCCGGCAACTGCAGAAGGAGAAAGACTTGGCAGAAAAGAGGGTGAGCACTGGGGCAGCTGGGGCTGGTGAAGGGCAGGAACCGGTAAGGCTGATGCCTGACCTTCAGCAGATGAGATAGCTTGGGTGGGGAGGCCCCTACTCGCTGTCTGCTTTGCATTCTGCACAGCTTGCCTGCAAGTCCTTCCCTCTGACACTCATCCCTGGTATAGTATTTTCTGGTAATGCCAAATGGCTTGAGGTCACATCCTTTGATGTCCCACAGGCCAAGCTGCTGGAAGAAATGGATCAAGAGTTTGGCGTCAGCACTCTGGTGGAGGAGGAATTTGAGCAGAGGCGGCAGGTGAGGCTATAGCAGCTGGTGATTTGGGCAAGGGGGAGGGTGCTGTGGCCTTGGTGTTGCCATCCCAGCATTGGGGTCTACATATGATCCCTTACTTGGCTGGTCCTTCACCTTTAGGACCTGTATAGTGCCCGGGACCTTCAGGGCCTCACTGTGGAACATGCCATAGAGTCCTTCCGAGAAGGGGAGACTGTAATCCTCACTCTGAAGGACAAAGGTGAGCAGCTCGAAGGGGCTCAGGTGGGGGCTTGGGTACTAACATATCCAGGGCTGGTAGGATGGTTGCTGACTGCTCTCTTCTCAGGTGTGCTGCAGGAGGAGGAGGATGTGCTGGTGAACGTGAACCTGGTGGATAAGGAGCGGGCAGAAAAGAACGTGGAACTGCGGAAAAAGAAGCCCGACTACCTGCCCTATGCAGAAGACGAGAGTGTGGATGACCTGGCACAGGCATGCTGTTGGGTGTGCAGCTGGGGTGGACAGTGTCAGCACGAGGCTCTGGGAGACAGTGGCTAACCCAGGTCCCAACCCTTGCTTCCCTTGCAGCAAAAACCTCGCTCTATCCTGGCCAAGTATGATGAGGAGCTAGAGGGTGAGCGACCACACTCCTTCCGGCTGGAGCAGGGTGGCACAGCTGATGGCCTGCGGGAACGAGAGCTGGAAGAGATCCGGACCAAACTGCGGTTGCAGGCACAGTCCCTGAGTTCAGTGGGACCCAGGCTGGCCTCTGAGTACCTCACGCCTGAGGAGATGGTGAGCTCCACCTGGGCCGTGTATGGGGTGGCCATTGTGCTGCCCCTTGGAAGGGAGATTGAATGTTGGGGCTATGTGTTGCTCTTGGATGAATGGTAAATGGCAGTGCAGGGAGGTGTTGGGTGTTGACAGGAAGGGCCTCTTGAGCCAGTGGACCCCAAGTTTGTGTTCTCTCTGCCCCACATCCAGCTTGTGTTCTCAGTGAGTCATTTGATAGCAGCCACCTCTAGAAGCTGCCCAAATATAAGGAGTTTGGTTTTATAGGTGTACATGGATGTGGTATGTGGAGATGGGGGCAGACAACTGTGCCCTTGGCATCATGGCTACACAGGAAAGAATTCTGGAGCCAGAGTACACAGGAGCAGGGCAGCCTCAGGAAGGGAATTTAATGTCTGGGCCTCAGTTACCCTGTCTCACAGTGAAGTAAAATAGCACACACCTCTAGTTTCGCATGTATTGGAAGTGCAGGCAGTGACAGGCAGAGACACACCAAAAGTTTTGATTACCAGCTTCCGATGGCCTGAGCTCTTGGACAGCTCTTCCCTCCAATAAATACTTCCTTTTTTTCCCCTCAGGTGACCTTTAAAAAAACCAAACGGAGGGTGAAGAAAATCCGCAAGAAGGAAAAGGAGGTAGTCATGCGGGCAGATGATTTACTGCCCCTTGGGGACCAGACTCAAGATGGGGATTTTGGTTCAAGGTAAGATTGGACACAGTGGTGCCTGGAGGGCCAGGTGGCCCAGCCCAGGGGCTCATGCTCACTATGGAGCCTCTTTCTCCTAGGCTGCGGGGCCGGGGTCGCCGCCGAGTGCCAGAGTCAGAGGAGGCTGACCCAGAGGATGCCGAGAAGGAGCCTGTGCCCCAGCCCCTGCCATCAGATGACACCCGTGTGGAGAACATGGACATCAGTGATGAGGGTAAGGGGCCAGCCGGTGGGGCTGGGGACAGGGCCCCAGGAGCCAATGTGAGTGGGCGTCCTGTGTTCCCACCAGAGGATGGGGGAGCTCTGCCCTCAGAGTCCCCTGAGGCACTGGAGGAGGATGAGGCAGAGCTGGAGTTGCAGAAGCAGCTGGAGAAAGGCCGGCGGCTACGGCAGCTGCAGCAGTTGCAGCAGCTTCGGGACAGCGGTGAGAAGGTGAGGCTGACAGTGTTGGATGCCTCCTGTGAGTGAGGCCTTGTTCACAGGGCTGGGTGTCACTGTGGAGTAGGAAAAAAGGCCATCTATAGTGCAGGTGGAGGGCAGGAGGGACCTTGTGAACAGAGGGCCAACAGTAAAACAAGTTGAAGTTAGAGCAGCAGTGTTGAGAGGGCTCTTGGGGGACCTTTGAGCTGGATCTTGGGTAAAAGCAGTGGGGTCTTTGGAGAAATAACCCTGCGGTGCTCAGGAACAGGTTGCGAGAGCATGGAGCAAGTAGCTGGCTGGCGAGAGCGGAGGTGAATGATCAGTGGTGCTCACAGCTGCACTGACCTTCCCAGGGTGCTTACCTAAGCTGGACACAGGAAGATGTAGGCTTAGAGCTGCTCTGGGAGCCTGCTGTACTGTGTCCTGTCCTGGGGGTGACATGGTTGTGGGGGTGTTTGTTTCTTTCCTTTTTTTTTTGAGATAGTCTCTCACTGTAGATCAGACTGGTCTTGTACCTATGGCCATCATCCTGCCTATGCATCCAGATGCTAGGATCTTGGGTATGCACCATCATACCCAACCTTTTTTTTTTTCTTTTGTGGGACTGGAGTTCGAACTCATGACCTCGCACTTGCCAGGCAGGCCCTTGTGCCACAGAGCTATCTACCCAGCTCTTTGCCCAGCTTTTTAAATGAGAGAAGTTGCTGGGTGTGGGGGAGGCTGGGCATCTGCACAACAGGAGTTAGGAAGGCAGGAGGTGTGCAGGTTGCTGCTCTCAGTGCTAGCAGCACAGGGAAGCTCTTCTGAAGGCACCCCCTTGCTCCAGGGAGCAGGCTGGAAATGCCAGCTGGGAAGTTTGGGGTATGGGCTGCCTGCCTGCCTGCAGTCACTGAAAGGGCTTTCAGAAGTGAGTTGTGGAAGGGGGAATTTCTAGATGAGAAACAGGGGTAGAGGAGGCCCTGGCCCCCAAGGCAGTGTGTGAGGGGCTTTGGAGAGTGGTAGGCACAGTCTTGGTCAGAAGGGGCTATTTATGTAGGGTTTTGGGTATTCCAAGGCCAGTAGGGAGCCACTGATGGGTTGGAGCAGAAAAGTGGCCCACTAAGGTAGATAGGGATTAGCAACTGAAAAGAGGAAGTCCAGGGAGGGGGAAGCCAGTTAGACTGGTTGATGTGGGCCCTGGGATGGCTTATGTACCAGAGTCGGGGAAGATCCGTGGGTTCCCGGCTCTTAGTGGCATCACCCCAGAAATTTCTGGGTCTGCCCACAGCTGCTCCCTCCCCCAGGTGGTGGAGATTGTGAAGAAGTTAGAGTCTCGTCAGCGGGGCTGGGAGGAGGAGGAAGATCCTGAGCGGAAGGGGGCCATCGTGTTTAATGCCACTTCAGAGTTCTGCCGCACCTTGGGGGAGATCCCCACCTATGGGCTGGCTGGCAACCGGGAGGAACAAGAGGAACTCATGGTGAGTCCCCCATCCCCATCCCCCTCACTGGCCTGCTCTGCTGTGGGTCAGGGGCTGTGGGTCCCTGGTAATAGGTGGGCTGATGCTGCCCAGGCTGACTTGGCTTCCTGCCCCAGGATTTTGAACGGGACGAGGAGCGCTCAGCCAATGGTGGCTCTGAGTCGGACGGGGAAGAGAACATTGGCTGGAGCACTGTGAACCTGGATGAGGAGAAGCAGCAGCAGGATGTGAGGATGCGCTGGGGTTGTGGGCTGAACAAGGGTTCTGGGCCTACCCCCAGCTCAGCCCCTGCTTCAATGAAGGCTTCGCCTTCTCATCTTAGTGAATAGGCTCTAATGCCCTGGGACTAAGAAGTGCCCTTGGGTGACTGGTGGGCAGGGAGGTGGGAAGAGCACCCTTGGTCTGCTCACACCCACCATGTGCCATCCCCAGTTCTCTGCCTCCTCCACCACCATCCTGGATGAGGAACCCATTGTGAACAGAGGGCTGGCCGCTGCCCTGCTCCTGTGTCAGAACAAAGGTGCGGGCGGGTACATGGCATGGGGGGTAGGTTTGGGGGCCTCTGTTTGTCCCCACTTCCTCCTCTTCCTTCCTTTTTCTATGCAACAGCCTGACATCCTTACTTGCCAGCAGGGTTGTAAAGGTTTTGTAGTGCTCACTTGCAGCTTTCTTGTCTGTGGGGTAGGCAGTGTGGACCTCATAGCCCCTATGTCCCCAGGTCTACTGGAGACCACAGTGCAGAAGGTGGCCCGAGTGAAGGCACCCAACAAGTCCCTGCCTTCAGCGGTATACTGCATTGAAGACAAGATGTGAGTGTGGCAGTGGGGCTGGTGACAGTGCAGAGCTACCTGGAACACTCTAGGGGGGGCTGGTGTGTGAGAGATCTTTATCTTGGTCTAGGGCCATTGACGACAAATATAGCAGGAGAGAAGAGTACCGTGGCTTCACTCAGGACTTCAAGGAGAAGGATGGTTACAAGCCTGATGTTAAGATCGAGTATGTGGATGAGACAGGCCGGAAACTCACACCCAAGGAGGTGAGTGGGCCCTTGGCATGTGGGGCTGGGCCAAGGGTGATAGGCCCGTGGAGGCAGTGCAACGCTGCAGGACCCTGTCTGGCCTGGTGTAGAACCTGAGCCTCAGTTTCCATCTCTAGCACAGCAGGCTCCTCAAAGACAGGCACCTTGGTACTTCTGCTCACCCATTGTAGCAGAAGCTTCCAGCCCTCAGGGCAGCATCCTTGGCAGCAGGACCCAGAGCCACCCTGACTCCCCGTCCAGCCCCAGCCTCCACATGCAGGTCTCACTCCAGACTCCCATTCCCGTTATATCTGTCTTGCTGCCTCTGCTGGGGCCCTGAGGGTCCCAGCATCTTTTTCCCATCCCTTTCCCTCCCATTGGGGTCCCTATATTCAGTTGGGCAAGTTAGCACCCCTTCTCACCCTGTTGGCTGCTTTTTGGGTACTAGTGGCCTTGGCCCCACCCACCCAGGGTCCTCTATTCCTGTTCTTGTCCTGTGTTCCCAGGCATTCAGACAGCTGTCCCACCGCTTCCATGGGAAGGGCTCGGGCAAAATGAAGACAGAGCGGCGGATGAAGAAGCTGGACGAGGAGGCGGTGGGTGTTCAGGGACCTGGAGGGCGCTGCACTGGTGGGAGCCAAGGGTGGTGACTGCTGGGCATGCTTCTGCTCTGTGCTGACTGGCCCCAACCCACAGCTCCTGAAGAAGATGAGCTCCAGTGACACACCCCTGGGCACAGTGGCTCTGCTCCAGGAGAAGCAGAAGGCCCAGAAGACTCCATACATTGTGCTCAGTGGCAGCGGCAAAAGCATGAATGCGTGAGTAGGGGGCTCTTAAGGTGGGCTGGGGGATCTGTGCCCCTGATCCAGCCTCACACTTTTCTTTTTCTCCACAGGAACACCATCACCAAGTGAACCAGTCAACCTTTGGTCCCCTCCCCACCTTAATGTTAAATAAACCTCCCTCAATTTTTCCTCCCGGTCATGGTGCAGACTCTAGGGCTAGATGTGGGAGGAGGGGAGATGCTGCCCTCAGGCAGGCTGGTTCTTATGCTCCCAGCCAGCTGTGTGACCCCTGGGCCTGTTTCTGAGCCTTGGTTCTGCAATTTGTACAGTGTCCTCCCACATTTTGTAGGAGGATTGATGGCTCAGTGAGCTCCCCTTGTTCAGTCAGTCATTTACCTAGAATTCAGAGCTGAGCAAAATGGGACAGATCCCTGAAGGTGTGTGGCTTAGTCTGGCCCCTACCAAGTGAGCCCTATCCATCAGGTGACTTGAGTACCTAGGCAGAGATGAAAGAGCAAGAGAAGTGACTTTGTTTCCTCCTCTGCCCTTGTGCCACAGCATAGGGCCTGCTGTGGAAGTGCCATCCTCTCTTCCTGGGCCAGCTTCATGAGGTGAAGTGTGATGTTATTGAAGACATGGTCCTGAAGTGTCAAGGCTGCATGGGACACTACCTTGCTATCTTCCCTAGTTAGATAGTTCACATATAACTGGGATAATCAGCCTGGCACAGCAAGGACTGGGTCCTGTCCAGGGATAGGGTGCCTTTCCTGTCCTGGCTTTTGTACTGGCTGGGCCTGTGCTAGAGGCAGGGCCCTGGGCTGCATTTTACCCTAACTGGCTAGGTATCCTCACAGTAAACTGCCTGAGAGGTCAGCACCATGCCTCCTAGTGGCATGGCCCCCACACAACTGCAGTAGCCAAGGAGGGATCCCTTCAGTTCTGGGAGGCCAGGCTTGGAAAGATGGCAGATAGGAGCCTTCCCTTATGTATATTCCCCCAGGTACTTTCTAGATAGGCCACAAATTTTAAGGTAAAAAATGATTCCCATGGATAAGTTGAAAAAGTTATTTTCATAGGCTGAGCGTGGTGGTGCACACCTGTAATCCTAGCACTTGGGAGGCTGAGGCAGGAGGATTAGTGCGAGTTTGAGACCAGCCTGGGCTACAAAAGCGACCTCAAGGCCAGGCTACACTGCATAGCGAGACCCTGTCTCAAGACCAAAAAAAAAAGTCTTTTGGTAGTACTGAGGATTGAACCTTTGCAAAAAGCCTCAACTCTATTGTCTCATTTATTTTTAAAAAGATATAGGGGCCAGGGAGATAGCTCAGTGGCTTATCCGCCTGCCTGTCAAGCATAAGGTCCTGAGTTTTGTTTCCTAGTACCAAAAAAGAATTTTTTTAGTAGTACTTGTTTGCAGCACATAACAGTTACATTCATTGTAAGGAATTGGTACAAATGCATAATACATCTGAGCTTTTTTTTTTTTCTTCCCTGTGCTTTTTTGTGTGTTGGTACTACAGATTAAATCCAGGGCCTTTGCACATCTCTAGCCCTTGTTTTATTGTTTTGAGATGGCTTTGCTGCTTTACTGTTTCGAGCCATCCATCCAAGCTGGGCTCCAATTCATGATTCTTTTGCCTCAGCTTTCCGGAGTGCTGGGATTATAGGTATGTGCTGTTGTGCTTGGCTGGAAACGGTAAATTTTTAAAAATAAACATGGAGAGAGACAAATGTAAGCAAATGACAAACCTAGTTGCCTTAAAATAAATACTTGGTGTAATTACTGTGGCAAAAACTGAAGCAGTCAGCTCATTGATTTCTTTATTCTTTGGTTACTCTATTTTCTTTTTCTTTTGTCTTTTTGAGACAGGGTCTCGCTGTGCAGTTGAGGCTGGCCTTGAGCTCACTTTTGTAGCCCAGGCTGGTCTCGAGTTCCTCTATTTTCAAATCTGATTCCAGTTTACTTGTTTGCTTTTGTTTCCTCAGGAAGGGAGGGTGCATGTGGGATATACATGATAAGCCTAGGACTGGGGGTGTAGGGAGGAAGTTCCTTTCAGAAGCTCTTGAGGTACTCTGAATCTGGCATGGCCAGTCTGGTGTCACTGCTGGAACTCATATCTCATTTGCAAGAAACATCCCATTAGGGTTGTCAGCATGCTAGCCACAATCAGTAGAGGTCTTGATCAACAGCCCCAAGTAAGATTGATGAGTTTGGTGCAGGTGGCTTCCTAACTTTTGTCCCTGGTCACTGAGTCGATTAAATGGAATCAAAGGGCTCCCAGGGATGCTAGAGGGGCCTTCAGCACTTTTTTGGTTGGTGCTGCCTGGTGCCTTTGCATCCTGTAGGTCTTGGTTCTGGCCTGGGGACTTGCTATTTTGAGGTACTTTAGCACGCTTCCTAGGCATGCACTGCCTAGAGATTGAGAGGCTGCTGGGACTAAATCCCCTGGAGGCCTGGGTCTCAAGGTCAAGTAGCCAAGGGGGCCATGTTCCAGCTTTGGTGCTCAGTAGTTTGGCAACACTATAGGACTTGCCCGCCTCAAGCTGCTGGGCACAGTGATGCTCAGGTATCGGAGACAGCATGGGCCACTCCACTCAGCCTCTGGGTACTACCCATCTCAGCCCATGGGAGGGCCTTCTGGGAATGGTGACGGCAGGTGTGGGTGTGGTCTGTGTACTTAACTAGGTCAGGCCTGAGTTGGTTCTGGAGTCCTGCTTTCTAACCTATTCCCACACCTTGCTCTGGTCCCCTAGATCTTCCTTTAAGCTAAGTGTGGGGCTCTGATGTCAGTTCTGGGCCATCCTGTGTTCCCTTTTGCTTATCCAGTGAGAGACCATAAACCAGCAATGGTGGCACATGCCTGTAATCCCAGCACTGGGAGGCTGAGGCAGGAAGATCACGAATTTAAGCCCAGCCTGGACAATTTAGTGACTTAACTCTCTAAAAATGAAGAGGAGGGGCCCGGTGGGATGGCTCAGTGGTCTAAAGCGCCTGCTTAGGGGGCAGCTGCCGGGACCACCTGCAAGGACCGCGGTTGGATCCCCGGCACCACATGCTGCGCCAGCCCTGCCATCAGGGCAGGCTGAGCCGGCCATGAAAATAAAAGTTCTGAACCAAGAAAAAAAAATTATTTAAAAAAATTTAAAAAAAAGGGTAATAAGTATATGTGTGTGGTGGGGATGTAGTTTGGTAAGAAGTCCTGGGTTCAGTCCCTGGTGCTGGAGGAACAAGCCTCAGATAGCTCTACTGGGGCCACTTACTCTTGTAAAAAAGTTCCATCTGTCAGTGATGAGGCTTTATCTGCTGTTGGTCTAGATGGGGCAGGTATCCTGGCTCAAGGGCACTGGTGAGAACCAGTCACTTCCCCACATTTCCCCCTGGGAAGACAGCCTCACTTACCTCAGGGTCTCCTCTTGGGCCAGGCTTGGGCTTTGCTGCAGCCCTCACTCCCCTGGCCATGAAGTGCTGTCCTGTAAAGTGGATCTCTGCGAGCTTTAACAGGCTTTCCCGCTGCCACTGCTGCACCTGTGCACAGCAGCCACACTGCCTGCTCTCCCTCGTGTGGGCTGTTCCTCCTTTGGGGGACATAAGCCCAATAAGCTGTCTGTGCCAATATGTGCTCCACCCTGAGGGAGGAGACAGAAAGTGCCCCAAATGGGTTTTGTCATCTCTGGTCACAAAAGGGGAACCAAGAAAGGGGACGACCAGGTCAGGTTTCCTGCAAGGCAGGAGTGGGCAGCGATGGTAAACTGCCAAATGCCAGCCTGGGCAGGTATCAGTGAGAGATACTCTTAAAGGTGTCAAAGAAGAGACATGAGTGGAGGCTGAGGAGTCTGGAGGGCTCACACTCACCAGGAGGATCACTTAAACGATGAGCCTAGAGGAAGGAGAGCTCCTTCAAAGATGGCAGTCCTAGCCAGGTGTGATGCATGTCTATAACCCTAACACACTGGGAAGCTGAAGCAGGGGGATTCAAAATTCAAAGTCAATGTGGCCAATGTAGCAAGATGCTCAAAAAGTAAAACAAAGGCTGGGGATATAGCTCAGTGCAAATGGCCTGAGGGTAACCCACCAGTAATATGCCCATGCACACAACACAAAGATGGTAGTTTGGTCTTCTTGTCCATAGCCCCCTGAATTCTCAGGATAATAAGCTGTTGTCTGGAGCATGGTTTCTGTAGGGGATGCACAAAGCCACCAGAACCAGGAGCTGGGGATGTGGCTCACTGGTAGGGCACTTGCCTTGTATGTATAATTTGCTAGGTTCATCCTCAGCACACGCACGCATGCACGCGCACACACACCCACCCACCCCCCAAACTGGAACCAGAGTCAAAATCATTTTACGACTAAACTCCAGGAATCCACTACACACTACCTAGAGTTCATTTCTTCTGTTTTTTTTATTTTTTAATTTTTTTTTTTTTTTTTACTGTACCAGGGATCAAGCTCTGGACTTTGTGCTTGCAAGGCAGGTGCTTATGTAATTGAGCTATCTCTCCAGTCCAGTGCATTTCTTTCTTTCTTTCTTTCTTTCTTTCTTTCTTTCTTTCTTTCTTT
>PVJA010028405.1:0-27652 GCA_004027025.1 Myocastor coypus | reverse complement strand
GTGTGCACTGGGACCCCCACAGCCCCAACCACTGGGCACAAGGACATGCGTGTGCACTGGGACCCACACAGCCTCACCTCTTCTTGTCTTACCCCCTCTCTACCTGCCTTTCACCTCATTCTATAGATGCTGAGGCCTGAGACCTCCCAAGACATGCCCGGGGCCCGGATGCGCACAACTCCACAGTGTGCGGGGAGCTGATACCACACTGGCAAAGCTGACCAGCAGAAGACGGGCCTGCCGGATGGCCTGTTCCATGGATCTCCATCTGTCAG
This sequence comes from Myocastor coypus, assembly GCA_004027025.1. Taxonomy (NCBI): domain Eukaryota; kingdom Metazoa; phylum Chordata; class Mammalia; order Rodentia; family Myocastoridae; genus Myocastor; species Myocastor coypus. The sequence goes on along the minus strand of PVJA010028405.1, from coordinate 27,377 downwards.
CTGTGCTGGACACCAGCGGGTGACAGCTTGGCTCTGCACCTCCTGCATGGGTTCTTATCCTCTCTGTCAGCATCCCTGAGTCCTCCTTCCTGCTCCCTGAGGTCCTGTTCAAGGAATAAATACCCTGGGCCTCAGGTGCTGCTCTCAGGGCAAACCAGGGTAGGACAGCGAAAAGATGGGAAAGGGACTTAGGGAGAGGTAAGGATGGAGGGGGAGAGGGGGCGGGGAGGTTTGAAGCTGAGAGGAGACAGGAGGGCAAGTGTGCTGCCTACACGGGATGCGCTTCTCAGGGAGTGACATCAGTAGTCATAAAGTGTAGGTGCCAGAAGAAATACTGGAAAATGTGGGCTGGGGAGATAGCTCGGCAGCAGAAGCCCTGCCTGGCAAGAGCAAAGACCCAAGTTCGATCCCGAGTATCGTGCCCCACGCTGGCCCTGGAAACAGGAGTGGTGGTGCCCGCCTCTAACCCCACTGTTGAGGAGGCTGAAGCAGGAGGATCACTACGAGTTGGAGCTGTATAGTGAGACTGTGTACCCAATATATGCATAAAGAAAAAAATTTAAAAAGGAAGAAAGAAAAGTGCAGGCAAGTGAAAGATGCACACTCGATTCGAATGTTAGTGTTGAGCCCCAGTTCTTCCCTTGCGATCTGTTTTTCGCTTGCACTCGTCATACCAAGGAAATCCCTCCCCTAATGTTTATGCATCGTAAAACAGTGCCTGGCGGAAAAGCGTGGCTGACGGACCAGGAAATGAGGAGGCTGCACCCGACTGTGTGCCCAGTCCAGGTGTCTGTTTTCCTGTCCAAAAGAGTTCTTACCAAACTGGGAAAAGGAAGCCTAACCCAGCCCACGCTGTGCAAAGCGAGTAAAACACAAACAGAAGGGTAAAAGCTGGTTGTTTTACAGCAAGCCCTCTGAGGCGCTTTCCGGGGAATCTTCACAAGAATCCAAGCAAACCAAAGCAAGGCTGACTACTGGGCAGGCCTCACGTGGGTTTGTGTCATGGTGCTCTGTGTGGAAGCTCTTGTTACTGGCAGCCTGCTGTGTGGAGCTCCGCCAAGGTCTGGAGCTGGCCTTAGAGGGACTTGTCTTACTAAGGGGGCTTTGCTTGTGTTCAGTGCCCACCACCTCCTGTCTATTGTTAATCTCAAAAGTTCAATAATCCCATTCATCTGTAAGAGATATGGATATTTTATTTTCACTATCCAACATCTTTTGCGGGTTTTTTTTTTTTTTTTGTACTGGGAATTGAACTCAGGACCTTGTGCTTGCTAGGCAAGCACTTAAGCTGCTGAGCTGTGTCTCTGGCTACTCAACATCTATTTGTAGTGGTAATTGTGATCTGAGGTAGTATAGAGCTTTCCTCCCCTTGCAGCAAAGAGTGTCCTTTCCATAGGCCTTGGGCTCTAGGCCCCGACTCACACCTTTCCCATGGTGTGTGCCGCCAGCCTGGGCACGTAACCAACTCCAGATGATAAATGCGGAAGAGCCTGGATTTTGAAATGTTGGCTCAGTCGTTTGGAGAGAGAAGTTTCCTCATCTACTGAGGAGGGCTTTGCAGTGCTAGCTCAGCTGCCAGGAAAAACCACATGGGGCCTGAGAACTCAGCCAATGCAGAGGAACCGAGCTGAGCATTGGACCCTGGACAAGGCTTCTGGGGACGCCAGCTGCTCCCGTAGGTGTCCGGGTCACATTGCCCAGTACCTTGCCCTGTTTACTCGTGCTAGGTGGAGTTGGGGTTTTTAATGACTCATAGTGAAGACATTCCTAGCTGTTAAGCCATTGCATTGTGAATCCGTAGCTTTGTCCCCCCGACCGGGTTCTCTCGGCGCTGTTGTCAGAGGGAACGTCATTCTCATCCATCAGGGGTGCCAGCTAGAAGTTTACAGGTAACCTGCATCCCATATCTGACTCGCCAGTGAGTGGGACCCAGTCTACTATTTCATCAGTTTATTGTATTTCATATTGAGCATTCACCTTCCTTCCAGGCAAGTCACCTGCGTGACTATGATAACGATAAGAAGGACTGCCAAGGACAGTGACAATGACAGCAGCAGCAGCAGCAGCAACAGTGACACCATCGTTTCTAAATATCTCTGAGAGTCCCTTTCAGGGGCTCCTCCATTGCCTGTCACGCTTTCTTTATCCAGGAAGTTTTCAAAGTACAAGTCAGGTCACATCCTCTCGATGTTGATTCAAATGCTGGAGTCACTTTTAGGGTAATGAAAATTCAAGAACTCTGACTCTGACCATCTGTCTCGTCCCGGGGAACCTGAAGTCCCCACTCCTATCTGTCACTGAGGCCACTGCATGTGCTGCTTCTGCCCGCAGTGGTCTTCCTTGTGCTTTTCCGGGTGCAACTCAAGTTGATCTCCCCGGCTCCTGCCACCAGGTCACATGATACTGTTACCACTTTTCCTGTCACTGGGTGCCTCATTTGGGATCCAGCACTAATTAGAGATGTTTCCTTTTGACATTTTTTTTTCTTTGAACATGAATGAGATAGTACGGACATGAGCCAGTTAAAAAAATTCACAAAAATCTTATTTCAATTAGTAACAGTAGTGTCTGAACTGTATTTAGACATCACCGCTTAGCCTGAAGATGGTCGTAATTCCTAGGGCAGGTGTAAAGGGGCAGACACGTGATTGGATGGTGATAGGAGGCACAGTAAAGGTGCAACAGGGATACGTGGCATCCGTGGACCACGTCACCTAGTTCCTTCCATCACTTATTGAGTAGGAAGATGCTGTGACTCATCTTCACAGTGGCCTCTAGTGAGCTATAATTCCACTTTAATATTGAACTGAAGCCCGTGCCACCACCCAGGGTAGACTGATGGGATCATGCAGCAGCTGCCGGGCTGAGCTGCCCCTGTTTTCACTGAGGTAAGAATACCATAGGGGGAAGAGACGGGCTGATGGCCTCTAGCTGTTTCTTTGGGAGTCACCAAAGTGACCCTTGCAGGCCTACTTGCTCCTTGGGCTGCTCCAAGCCAGGAATAGAGCATGGAATGGCCGCCAGAGCTGGGCTGTTCTCAGCAGAACTTTGCTCTGAAGAGCCCCAGTCTCCTGGTCTGGGCCTTGGCTGTCCAATCCCTCCCTCCCTCCCCGCTTTCATAGCTGTAAGGTGAGCATCAAGACCTGAAGGCCTTCCCACTACTTCTGCTCAGGCTTGTTTAGTACTCATAGTCATTTCCTTGAAGGAATGGCCTCTGTGCCTAAATCTGTCCTGGAAACTGCTCCCCGGGGCCCTGAACTGACACACAGCCACTGGGGAGCTCCATATGGGAGCAGCAGGAAAGGAATGTCTTCCTTTCTGTCTCTGTGGAGAGCTTATGGAACACAGCCTCAGGTGTTTGGTTACAGCAGCAGCAAATGCGCTCAGTCACGGTCCATTTGGTGAGCGCCTTTACATTCGCTCCCACTCAGCTCAGATGTCGTCACGGCACTGTGACTCAGCTGCCCACACCTCTAGGGAGGACAGGGCGTGCACAAGGCCGGGGGGTCTTGATGCTGGTCCTGGCTCTCTCTGGCCAGCCAGCCATTAGTTTTCCCTTCCTTCCTGTGTACCTTTCCCTAGGTTCTGGCAGCAAATTCTGAGACTCAGCAGATGAAATGATGGCAACAGAACAAAAGAAGAGTTAGTCTCTGCCTGCTGTCTGACTACTGGGGTCCCTCTCATCCCAGACACGAGGGTGGAAGTAACAAAGATGGATATCCAGGAACTAGAATCTCCTGATCCTCACCTTTACATTTCTCTCTTTTTCCTCTACCCAAGGGACAGGGGCTGAAAAGATGAGCTATTGTTTGCCTGGCCTTTTCCTTTCACCTCATACTGGTTAAGGTCTTTGTTCAGTCGGCCCTGGGATGGTTTGAAGTGGAAAAAGGAAGGGAAAGCAAACTCAGGCCTTAAGTAGCTAGGGCTGCTGTTCTGCTATAGAGCAAGATTCTTTCTTTCTTTCTCACTATGCAGTTCAGGCTGGCCTTGAATTCACTTTTGTAACCCAGGCTGGTCTTGAACTTGCACCGATCCTCCTGCCTCAGCCTCCCAAGTGCTGGGATTACAGGTGTGCACCACCACGCCCAGCTAATATAGAGCAAGATTCTGCCACAGTTCCCTTGCAGCACGGGCAGGGCTTGTGAGAGGAGGCCAGATCACAGAGTGTGGCACTCGTGCGTGGAACAGCCCAGTGCTACATTCGGCACTGGGGGTACAGCTTAGGAGCTGGGCCTGTCCGGAAGGGGCGGGACACGGGGAGGCTTTCTCCCTCCCTGGCGCCTCCTCTCACTGCTTCCTGACCTTCAGGCCGCGGGCTGTTGTCACCTACCCAGGCTCTCCACATCATGGCTGTGTTCCTGAGCCGCCAACCACGTGAGTTTGGGACTTGACACTGCCAAAGCTCGCCTCCGTGGTGCTGTGGGTGTCAGGTACGTTGTCCCAGCCATGAGGAAAGGGGCTAAGCCAGCTGCTCAAGCACGTCGCTGGCACATCGGTTACAGAGCCACGTCATCGAGAATGCATAGGCGGAGGCTTTAGAGCAGCGTCTGGACACGAGACAGCCAGCAGCGCAGTGGCACCTCAGTGCACGAACTTCATTCTCTCCAGTGGCTGCCGAAGTGGGTCTGTTGTTTCGCACTGATCATAAAAACTCAGCTAAAAATAGAGAGTGATTTTACTGTGTAAAAATGTCACTGTTACACTGTGTATGTCTCGATTCTCCGAGCAAAAGTTATCATTTACCAAGCCCTTAGTTTGCTCACAATGGCAAAAAGAAAACATTATGCTTTCACTTATAGTTTTACAAAATCATAAAATTTGGTTTACTAAGAAACCCAGAGGCACAGAATCCAAAATGGAAGTCCCTGGCGAGCACACTCCTTGTGCTTTCCAGTCTACCGATCCCCGCTGGGATTTTTCCTGAGCTACGCTTTCCCATTTCTCCAGTGTTGGTGTAAAGGACTTTGACTGAAAATAGTGGGACTTTTCCCCACATGTGGCATCTTCTGACAAATTAACCATTGCTGTGTCCGTGACGATTGGTAGCACCGTGTGACATGGTAGGGATGGGCCATCTGCCATCCTTGGTCATCATTCGTGGGCCTTTGTACAAGGCCACTAAGTACAGGGATCGCAACACGGTCCTTCTTAATCATCCTAATGATGTGAGTTTAAAAAGGAGTGATCATTAAAACATCATTTGAGAATAGTTCCACTTGCCACATACAGTGTTTGTACTTCTAGGTAATCTTTTATGACAGGAATTAGTAAACTACAGTCTACCTCCTATTTTCTCATAGAAACTTTTAGAGGAACATGGCCACCCATATTCACATCTGAGTCATCGCTGGGTGTTTCTGAGGTAGAATTTCTTTCTTTCTTTCTTTCTTTTTCTTTTTTGTCTTTTTGAGACAGGGTCTCGCCATGCAGTTCAGGCTGGCCTTGAGCACACTTCTGTAGCCCAGGCTGGTCTCGAACTCACACCAATATTCCTGCCTCAGCCTTCCGAGTGCTGGGATTACAGGCGTGAGCCACCATGCCTGGCTTTTTTCTTTGTCTTTTTGGGTCTCGCTATGCAGTTCAGGCTGACCTTGAGCTCATTTTTGTAGCCTAGGCTGGTCTCGAATTCACACTGATCCTCTTGCCTCAGCCTCCCAAGTGCTGGGATTATAGGCCTGGCTATCACTAGTTGTTTCTACAGTACAGCAGTCATGCTGTAGCTGTGCCCATAAGTCTTAAATAGCCACTCGCCACTTCTGTGTGGAAAAGCTGGCCGACTTCTGTTTCACGGCCTGCTTCTTTCTGTAGAAGGGTGACCATGCGCACAACACACTTAGTGAACTTTTCAGATCTCAAAGGTGGAGGTTTGGCCACTTCTAGCAGGAGAAAGAAATGAGCCGAGCTGTTTTCTAGATTGTTCCAATTGGGTGTGGCAGCAGGGAGAAGCACAAACTGATACCATGAAGAGATCACCTATAGCCCATCCACGAACACGTTTTCATTCAGAGCCCTGGCTTTTAGGACCCAGTTCCCACCTTCCTTTGGGCAATATTAATACGTCACTGTCAATTTGAATGGGATAGCAAGAAGGGTGATCAGATTTTCCCTTTCATCTGTATTTCGTCTGAAGTCCTGAAGCCAGCAGCCTTTCCTCTCAGCTGTGGGACGTGGCAATTATCCATGCTCTTCTAATATTAATCATCTGCGCAGCAGGGGGCAGCTTTTGAAGTCACCTGCGTCTTGCAGTTGATACAGTTCACATTTCCCTTAGGTTTTTCAAAACCAACTCTTAAGGCAGACTTGGTCTTCTTCATATGTTTTAACCCCTGTTTCCCATTTTTCTTTTGTCTCTCTGGCTGGAGTTTTATAAATTTTTTTCTTTAATTTCCACTTTCTAGTTCACTAAATCTCTCCATTGTGGAGTCTAATCTGCTGTTGTTTGATGATGAAATCAAATATGTGATGTGGGGATTGAATACTTGTCAAATAACTCTATCTTTTGTGCCTTTCTTCTATCGTTTAATACTAATTTCTGGACATATTAAAGACACTTTTTCAATATTTTGGGATGAATTATTCTAATATCTAGTGTCCACAGCTTCATTTTGGTGTTTGTTCTGTCAACTGTCTCTTCTTTTGTTTCCTTTTGCTTGATAGGTTATGATTGTGAGCCTTAGAGCTCTGTCTCTGAGAATTTGTCGAGTCTGCGCATGAGGGCAGTTTCTCTAGGGCAGGTCTGGATTGTCTGCCAGGTTCTTAGGGGCACTGTTATTCACACATTACCTGAATTGTCTTTGGCTTGGAGTTTGCAATAGGCAGCACAGACTTTGACTCTTAAACCATGACAGTTTAGGTTTTTGTGAGGGATCCTCAGGGAACAGGCTAGTTTTTGTTCTTTATTCATATTTTCCCTTTCATACAAAGCTTGAGCTGAGAAAAGCAAATATTTCCATGATTTCCTATAGGGAGAGGTTGTTTCTAGTTCTCCCATTGTTATTGTTGGGGTCTGACAAGTCCCCAGAGGCCGGGTCCGGAAGGACTGATCACTAACCTGAGGCACCACAGGCTTTCATGGGCTGGGTAGGGGAGCAGGGCCTCATGGAAGAACGTGAGGTCACTGGAGGGTGATCTCAGGGTGAACTAGAGCCCTGGTCCCTCCTCCTTCCTGGCCTCCCTGAAATCAACAGATTCTTGTTCCACATGCTCCTGCTGCTATGGTATTCTGCCTTCTGCAGACCCCAAAGGAAATGGCCAACTCTGAAATAGTGGTTGATATGCAACCTGACTTCTTTGAAGCCAGCGCACCTCACAAGGATTTTCCCCTCACTAGCTCTGGCTGTATGGGAGGGACTTTGATTCAGCACCCTGCTCCAGTGAGGCTTTTGAGTTTGTCTCTTGTTCTCTGCCAGAGGCTAGAATACAGATTTTGGGTCCTGAGGGATTGGCAAGAACCCTCAAGGGAAAGGCTAGGGTTAGCACTGACTGACTTTTGTGTACTGTTGGAGTCCTTCGGGAAAGTTCATTCTTTCCTGGAAACTGAGTTATACATTCAACATTTTGTGCGGCTGGCTAGGGGAGCTCAAGGGTGGAGCACTGGCCTAGGATGAGTGAGGTTCTGGGTTCCATCCCTGGACCTAGGAAGAAAATAAAAACAAGAAGAAAGGGCGATAAAGGGTAAAACATAGCTTTAATTTTTTTCTTAGGTATATATGACTTTCCTTAGTTGTATAGAATTATTTGGTGTGCATTACTGGAGTTCCACTTAATTCTTATAGAGCTATGTTGCCAGATACATTTGTTGATTTAAAAGACATTTTATTTTCACTTAGGTTGACATCTTTCTTTGCCCACCACATCTCTGGCGTTTTTCCTTTATTCTCCTTTTTCACATCCTCAGCCTGATTCACATCTTTTATACAGCGGTATGACTTCTCTCCCTTATTCACTCTTTTAATACAAATTAAATGCAGTCCGCGATGGCATATTTAAATAAATAAAGGCATATTTTATCATATCTTAGACAAGATTGCAGAAAAAATCACCAGCAATCTAAGAAAGGAAGGTTGTATTGCTAGAGAAAATATGCAACTAATACACATATGTGTGTCTGTACACACACACACACACACACACACACACACACACACACACTACAATCAGACAAGTGCTATTCCAAAGCAGGGCCATGGGGTTCATGCTGAGATCAGAGAGAAGGAAGAGGTCAAGTCAGACTGGTGAAAGAGGGATTATTTATGGCTTTGCAGGCAAGATGGTTCCGTGCTCACATCTTGGGGTCATAGTTTTCCAAGTGAAAAATAAGTCAGAGAAGAGATTTGAGGAACAGAAACAGCGAGTGAAAGGTGTCCTTGCCTCTGGATCACTTGCCGATGCAAACGCACTTGGGTAAAGCTCCTGTGTAGAGTTTAGAAAACTCCAGTAGCAGAAGGTGTTACCTCTGATTTGGAGCTCTGTACTGCACAGTTACATAACATTTCTGCAGTTTTCTCCTATGTTTCAGCATAGTTTCCAAGCCAAGGAATTGACAGTCGCACGTCCGAGACATCTGAACTACTTTATGAATCACCTAGCCCAAGATATAGCTCAGACTGAAATCCCTATTATGTCTTTCTAAATTGCTTCGGTCTATTCTTGAATATCTCCCTGGGCAGACACTGTGGAGCAGCTGTTACGAGCAGGCTCTTTGCTTGGCTTCTCGTGGTAGCTAATAGCCAGGAGCTCTGTGGCCCATCACCCAGGAAGAAGCAAAATCTGGGAATTGGGTTAGGAAAAAATGGTCCAAGCTCTTATTATGAGCCTGGAACCCCGGCCTTAGTCTGTTGCTGTGGCTCCTTCCTTGTCTAAAAAGGAATGGAGGAGCAACCTTGAGATAAGCGTATTGAATGAGCTCCAAAGCCTGTCCTCTGCAGTGTTTTTCCTAAACAGAACCAGTTGTCACTAATGAAACATATCTCCTCCCCATCTGGGTTCTCACCTCATTGTGTCTGCATTGTTCACTGTTTGAAGCAATAGTAAAACAGCAAGACAGTTAAGCTCGGCTCTGGGTTATCAGTTCTGCCGATCTGAACCTTGTGTAGACTGTGTACGGCTTGGTCCCTGCCAACTAGGATTTGCTCATCTGTAAGATAGGATTAATTGGAGGATTAAATGAGATAATGGCCAGCTCGTGGGAGTAGGAACTGAAGTTTGTATTACGAAGTCACTGTCTCACTTGGTGGCCCTTTCCATTTGTCCTGTTTCTTTCTCATGTAGTATAAGCATGTATTTCGTGCTTGTCACATTTACTCCTTGGGCTGGGCTCCACACTTTCGTGGGATGAGCCGCATTCCTGCTTCACGGTTACTCCAGTGCCACAACCCTTTTCCGGATGGCTATCTCCTTTGATCTCCGTCTTAGTCATGCTTTCCGTCTCCCCGTTCCCTTGGCGTGGAGGCCTGTAAGTGCAGCCTGTTGTATTTCTCTGTCTTGTCCTGACCCAAGCCATTTGAGGGTCTCTCTTCGCTCATCCAAGGGTTCTCTGCGCTGTCATTCATACGCAGGCTCTCCCTTGTATTTGGCGTACACCCAGCCCAGCAGTACAAAGAGCCTGTTAAGAAGAAAACTCCCCTCTCACGTATTATTCTTTTGTTCCGCCATCAGATGACTTTCTGCCTCACCTGGTAAATGTTCTGGGTCTTCTCTCACTTTCTGCAGCTGTGGGGATTGAACCCCGGCCCTCACACCTGCTATGCAAGAGCTCTACCTCTGCGCTGTGCCCCATCCATGCCCTCTTCATTGGAGTTACGAAGATCTCTACGACTTGAACTTCCGTTCCTGCCCCTGCTCATCCGCACGTGCGGCCCCTTGCTGCTTCCTGCAGGCAGCCCCTGAACTCTAGTTTGTGGTGGTGCACTTGTTGCTCTGCCTGCTGCTTGCCTGCTTGCTCTCTGTCTCAGGTCTTTGCTTGCATGCTGGCTCTTCACGAGGCGTGTCTACACGTTCTGTGAAGGTCGATTCCCGGGTTCACTTCTGTTTCTTAATTCAGATCGGCGCATAACATTCACCCTGGCTAGCAGTTCTTGCTTTCTCCAAGACTCTACTTTCTCCAAAACCAGAGGTTCTCTCTGCCTGCCTGTCTTGCTCCTGTCTTTTCAGAGATCAAACAACTTATCCTATAACAGGCCTTCAAGAAAGCTGCTGGAGTGGAGGAAGCGATGCTGGGGGAGCCCGGCCTGAGTCGCTTTCCTTGTTGCTGGGACGCTACACCTGACACCCACACCTGGAGGTCCACTGTGGTTCGAAGCTTCAGGCCATAGCTCCTGGGCTCTGGGGCAGGAAGAGCATGGGGAAGGGCCCAGGAGGAGGATGCTTCCCTGTATCACAGTGGACAGGAAGCAGCGGGCAGGCAAGAGCTGGGAGGCTTCTGGGTCGCACCCCTGTGACCTGCCTCTTCTGACCAGACTGCACCCCTGTAATCTATTTGTTTTCCAAAAGCCCCACTTGAGAGCAGGGGAAGTTTCAGGGGAATGCACAGCTAGACACCAGAATCAGTGCAAACCACTGCCGTTGTTCATGTTAAGAAGGCTTCCGATGTAGCTACTGGGTCTTCCTTAGAGAGTTATGGCTTATGCTGAGTATTGTGTGCCTGGTCGTGGAACATTACGTTCTCACTGCAGATGCAAGATTTCTTTTATGCCTTTAAGATTAAGAAGTTTGATTGACTTTTTCAGATTTTTGAAATATTTAGCTTTATTTATATAATGGTGTTTACCAGTCTACCTGAGTCTAGTATTTGTGTAACTGTAAGTTTCTGAGTGCATGACTCTATACTCAAATGTTGATACTTAGATGTGGCTTTTGAAGATCATTCTAAATTCTGGTGCCCTTATCTAAAATGACTGTGCTAAGCACATACTGCACCTCCATTTGATCAATATCATTATGCAGTTGATCTATCTATCTATCTATCTATCTATCTATCTATCTATCTATCCATCCATCCATCCATCTATCTGTGTCATGTTCCTCAGGAAGGGCAAATGCATTGCTCAAGGCCGCCTGGCTGGTCAACCATAAATATAAATCTAGAATTCTACTTCAAGGTCCTTTCAACTGCTACATAATATTCTTATGTTGTCTATAACACTAAACCCAGTACTGTGCCAAGTCCTCCAGCGGTGTGTTTGTTGTTGATTCCTACGCTTTGTTCTGACCTTCTTGCAAAGAGCGTCATTCATTTAGACCCGCGACTAGCACCTGGGGAAATTCTGCCTCCAAGGAACATTTGTCAAGGTCCGCCAGCATTTTGGATTTGCAGGAAAGGGAAGTGATGCGGGCCTCTAGTCGGGTGGATGTCACAGAAGGCTGCGAAGCATCCTGCACGGCACAGAGCAGCTCTCCTGCAACAGGAAATTATCTGGCCCCACATGTGCTGAGAGCCAGGAATCGTGATTTAGAACAGAGCTTATTGATTTGGAAGCAGTTAGAAGGAGCTCGCAAAGTGTACCAAAGCGAGCGGATTAGTTTTCTTCAGTTTCCTTGTTCGTGGCTGCAGCTTTTAGGGAAGACAAAAGAGCACTCGTGCCGTCAAAACAGATCCACGGGCAGGGCCGGGTGCCCAGCTCCGCTCTTCTCCTGCCAGGGGCACCCCAGCTTGTGCTGCGAGCGTGCAGGGCCAAGCGAAAGCTGCGCTTCCAGCGGGGCGCAGAAACTGGTGCTCATTACGGATTCATGTCTGCCAGGGCATTCTTCGCTTAAGAGATTCCGGGCACATCATTAATTAAAGCAATGAATTCCCCAGAAACAACATTAATTAAACCTCAAAATCAAAACAGCATGGGAAGGCAGCTCTCATTTCGCCACCTCCTCTCAGCAGAGGAGGAAACTCTTCCTTTCATCAGCTAGGCGAGGAAGTCTGGCCTTGACCGGAAGGAAGAAAGGAAGACCGGCCGCGTGCGCCCAGTGCTTTCGTCCTGACCCCTGCTGCAGGCTTCCAAAATGAGCCATGGTGCAGCTGCCAGGACACGGAGGGCGCCCCTTCACAGAGCTGTGGAGAAGCGCCGGGGTGTCGGGCCGGGGCCTCGCGCCTCTTCCCTTGAGGCGGAGCAGCCTTGCAGTTTAACCTCTACGTATTTGCTAACTGCTTCTGCGCCTTCCTTTTTTATTCCAGGAACTGTGCTAAATGATTTTTATGCCGCATAATTTTGGAAATCCTTCAACAATGCATGTGATCTTGTGTACATCTCCTAAATGATACCATGGAGATTTAGCGACGCCACCGGTGTAGGATCCCACGTGTCCGGGGCCAGGGTGTCTCCCACGTGCGTCTCCCACTGGACTCTGCTCCTGCCCCTCCCTCCTGCGCGCTGCAGCCCAGTGCTCTGTGTGGGAGGCGCTTGGAGACCGCCGAGCTTTGCTCATCCGTGTCTGTTGCGTGGACCTCATCAGGTCCAGATCCCGATGCTTGTTGTCCCCTCATTGACATTAGTTATCTTTAAAAGTTCAGCCGATGGGTAATAAGCATGGATATTAGGTAGAAAGAAAGCCATGCCATCGCTCACAAATAATAAATCAGATTATTTGCTTTAAGGTCTGTTCAGATGCTGAGAGGGGAGAGAGGAGAGAGAAAGTAGTGGGAGCGGGGAGTGGGAGCGGCAGCAGGAGCAGGAGCGGGAGCAGGAGTGGGAGCAGGAGCGGGAGCGGGAGCGGGAGCGGGAGCAGGAGCGGGAGCGGGAGTGGCAGCCGGAGCGAGAGTGGGAGCAAGCAGGAGAGGGAGCAGCGGGAGCGGCAGCGGGAGTGGGAGCGGGAGCAAGCAGGAGAGGGAGCGGGAGCGGCAGCCGGAGCGGGAGCGGCAGCGGGAGCGGGAGCGGGAGCGGGAGCACACACTGTCTGAATAGCCAGACATGCCTGTGGATCGCTTTCCACCTGTAGTGGTGGAACTCCGGGCCTTGCTGTCTTCCTGGTGAATCCTGGTGGGCGCTCGTGGGGCTGCAGACGACCTCCCCGCCGGGTGACTGTCCTCCGCCGGTTCTGTCTGGTTGCTGCGCCGGTAGCTCCTCAATTTCAAGTGTTGGTTCAGAACTTCTGTCTGCTAGCCACTGAGTTTTTCTCCTGCTGCTCTATGATCAGATTTTGCCTCAAGAGGTAAGTACTTAAGAAGCTGCGGGAAATGAGCTGAATGCAGCTTGGCTTTGCGTCTCCTTAATGAAGAGCATTTGTCATACCAGACTGAGGCTCTGGGCCACCGAACAAAGGATAAAACGTGCAGCCTTCTCACCAGCTGGGTTTAAATTTTGGTGCTACGGGAAGTGTTTCAAACTTTGGTACGGTTTCTCTGTCTCTGTCTCTGTCTCTGTCTCTCTCTCTCTGTCTCTCTCTCTCTCTCTCAGATTAACATCTATGATAAATGAAGACAGAAACTCAAGCCCAAGTTCAGTGAACTTGGAAGGTACTCTGCATCCCTGAGATGTAAAATTCTCTTCTTTTTCTAATGAAGAGCCACACCTTTCAACCTATAAACCCACGAAGTTAGGGGGCTGGGGTTCTAGCTCAGGGTCACAAGTACCTATATGGCAAGTCCCGAACAAGTCCTGACTTCAGTTCTCAGTACCAAAGAACCCCCCCCCCACCCCCACAAATTTAGAATTAACGACTGCTTAGACCTGTGGGAAAGGAGCACCAGAGGGCCAGCGTGACTTTTGCAAACGTGGTCAGTGATCACCCACACGGAAGCTCTCCTCCTGCCCTCACCTTCTGCTCCATTTCCCTTCTTTGGCTCTTTCACACCTGTAATGCAAGGGCATAAAGCGAGTCTACCTAGCTTGCCCTGGCTCGCCTGGCAGGGCAGCTGAGGAATGTGTGGAGCCATGGAGAGCCCGGTAGCCACTTGGGCGAGGACTGGCACTGTTCTCTACGTCCCGGTGCAGTGTTGAGCGCTAAGCACATGGAAGCCCAGTAGCTCTTGCTCGGCCTTAGAATTCCTTTTCCCGTGTTCACTCCTTTTCCTTCCTTTCTTCCTAATTTAGCCCTTGCTCAAGGTGGAGCACTGGGCATATAGCTTTGTGTTGTGTGTTTGTGTTATGTGCGCACTAACCTGGATTGTCAACCCGACTGGTTAAAGAGACCCCTGGCAGGGCACTGTGGTTCCCAAGGGTGAGTTAAGAGAGGCCAGTGGGTGGAGAGGGCATGGCCATGAGGACAGTACCTGCGCCCCCCGCCTCCATTCTTCTTGTTGCTGCCTCTTGGATGCCAGGAATCGCACAGTGCTTTTCCTCGGTGCTCTTCGGTCATGTTTCCACCACAGAGTTGGCCCGTTCGGGATGGAAACCATGAGAAAAACAAACTTGTCCTCTCAATTTGGGTATCAGGTATTCTGTCCCTGAAACGGAAAAGCTAACTCAGAGAGAACACCGGTCCCAGAGAGGTGGGGTCATCGCTATGACAGTGCTGCAGCGTATCGTTCAGAAGCCTGGAAATGCTCTGCAGGAGGGATTTGCGATGGCTCATGGGAGCAGGGTGGAGAAAACCTGGAATGTTGCAAATAGACTGGCGTGGCGGAGTCTGGACAGAGCTTGGAGAGCAGAATGTTCAAAGGAACACACAGACCTGTGCTTGGCTGGAGGGCTTCAGACTGGGAGTAGGGCTGGCACAGCATGTGGTGCCGGGGAGCAAACTGCGGTCCCTGTGGCTGCCTAGGCTTTCCTAAGCAGGTGCTTTTGACCCCTGAGCCGTCCCACCAGCCCATTTTTTTGGGAGGGATTTTTTGAGACAGGGTCTTGTTATATAGTTCAGGCTGGCCTTGAAGTCATAGTGATTCTGCCTCAGTCTCTTGAGTGCTGGGATTATAGGCACACACTACCATGCCTGGCTGGAACAAGGATTTTTTTGGGGAGTCATTAAACTAGAGATCATGTGCATTACATTCTGGCAAGAAATCTACATCTGGTCTATGTTCTCTGTAAATTTCAAAATGTAGTATATTGGTGCACTTTAGGATAAGTTCCCTTCTTATACTTTCTTTAAGACATACTGCTAATTCTAACCACAGCAAAGTTTACATTAGACAACTGTGTATGGGTTCATTTATATCATACTGAAAGGGAATTTACAAATCATACTGAGCAACAATAAGTCCTTCTAGAAATTTAAGGCAGATCTGTTTACAATAGCGCATTACTAATGTGATATTTATAAACATAAGTTCTGGCATATATTTATATATCACTATCTCAGAACAATTGAACACATGCCACAGCTCATGGAAAGCTTCAGCTTACAGTCATTGGTTGGAAAGATCTCTACAGGGAACGTCCCTGGGACTTCAGGGTCCTGCGTCAGATGCGCAGCAGGCTTTCCTCAGTGTGGCGCTGGGCTGTTCACCTGGGCTCCCTCGTTTGCATTTCCGTGGTTCCCTAATTTCACTTTGGGATCTTCACTTTTGTTTATTTGGCTTATTTCCTTCGGTACATTTTCATGTAAGCCAGGTTGTTATCTATACAGATAACCGCGTATGTAGGAGGGTGGTCAGTGATTGATACATGGTGGTAGAATCAGCATAGAAGAAACTGTGTGATCCAAACAGCAGTCAGGACCCTGCCCAGGAGAATGGCACTTATGACTCCTATACCAAAAGGTTCTAGGTGGATAACCTTTGAATGGTGGTGTTCTGGCACAAAGAGGTGAAGAGTTTCTCACCTAGTGGTATCTCTGGAATCTCCAGGTTCTACATTCATGACTTTCCTAGGCTTTTTCAGTGCTAATTCTTTAATGGAAGAATGATACGTACCTTTCCCTGTTTTTTTGTGCATTCAAATCTCAAGGCTTCTTTGCTTAGTTCACATCCTGTTCCTCCACTCCCAGAAAACATGCTTTACATGGGCTGAAATCTTCTCTCAAAGTAAATGGGTTCTTCAGGGTTATATTTTGAAAGAAGTCATTTCAAAATAGGACATATGTATGACATATGTATGTCACATACATATGTATGACAAAGTATGACATACGTTAGCACCATCTGCTTTCATAAGGCCATCTGCATCTTCAAAATAATGGCCGTGAGCATGCTGAAAAGCCTTGTTTCCCAGTGTAGTTGATTCCCATGTTTGCTTTTCTTCTAATCCCACACTAGAGAAGTCTTTCTTTTCTTTGGAACTCACAGAAAACACTTTATTACAATGCTGGGCCCACGTACTTTTGACATGCTTGACCTTTTTCTCTAAATTTGGAGGGAGTGTCATAACCCAACAAAGAGTTTTAACTTTCTGGTAAAGGTTTCCAGCGATGTCTATGTTCTCAACTTTACTTTGGCTACAGTCTACACTGAGCTTCATTTGTCCCTCTAGACCTTTCTTTGCTAATCTGAATGTCTTGTAGGAGGCTCATGGTGAAGACTGTTTGGTGGGCGTCACCCTGTTCTCCCAACATAGTACTGAATAGCAGAGAACAACAACAATAAAAAGTCCTATTGCAGATCCACAGAGAAAGCTCATGAAATGTGGCTAAGGTTCAGAAGCTGTTTCCCTAAACTGCATTTCTGACATTAACCTGGGCTCCCTCATCCCTTCTGAGGGGTGAAGAAGGTGACACAGGACTGATGACTTTTGGTCCTCTGGGCAGCCGTTGAAGCAGCTCATAGCTGCTATGGTCCTTGTTCTCACACTTCGTGTGAGGCTAAGTTTAAAGGCAGTGGCCTAATTGATTTGGCAGAAGAAACAGCCACATGTGCAGGCTATGGCATAGCTACTACTAGAAACCAGATTTGTACTAAGAATCAGGAACAATAAGTGGAGAAATAAGATTTTTGAAAATTTGGATATGGGCCAGAAAATAAATGCTTATAAAACCTAGGGTTGAAGAAGGTGTGGTTGCTGAAGAAATAGGTGCCCTGAAGAGGGACTCAAGTGCCTTGTTCAGTGATAAGCAGCGGCAGCAGCAAGGCCCAATCTGTTGAAAATAAACTGGTAAGTGTTATAGGTGAGAAGAGGCCCTAGGTTCCCTGCTTGAAAAAGGCTCCCCTGGAATTCATTTCACTAAGTTCAGACATCTGAGTACTCAAAGGCTGCTGCAGGGCTGGGCTGGGGCAGCAGCAGCTGCCTGCACTGGGGGTGGACCTGTCGTCTTCTGCGTGGTGCTGGCTTTATAGGCATGTGGAACTCAAGAGTTGTAGGGTTGTAGAGGCTTCGCCCAAATATCCAAAGAAGGTTGGAAGGCCAGGCAAAGTTTGGTGAAAGGGAATTCCAGAAAGCTTTACATGCCAAGAGCAAGGACCACCAGCCGAAGAAAGCCATGGACAACAAATGAAGCCACTCCAAAAGCAAGGACATGCAGGCTGCAAGCAGCATGGCCACAGTGGGAGGGGCTGCCCAGGCCTTGTCTGACCATGTGCTTCAGAGTCAGATATGGGGCGTGGAACTTCAGGGCTTCCCAGCAGCCCTGGTGGTTTCAGTTTTGGTGGAGCCCTGGGCTTTTCTATTCCCTACTCCTTCATTTTGCTATTTGAAAATTTCCTCTGTGCCTCGGTACCTTGGGAGCATGTAGCCTGCTGGTTAAATCTGTGATGAGAGTTTGTAAATCTCAGGGGAGATTTTGGGTGTGGAATTTTGAGCTATGCTGGAACTGTTGAGACGAGGGGGAGAATGATGTTTTCAGCTGAGGTAGTGTAATTCTGCCGTGCTAGGTAGAATCTTGAGCTTCTTACTATTTGTTTGAAGATCACGTATGTTCTAAGGAAATGTGATGGGCTTCAAGAGGGTGAAGGGCGGACTTGGACTGGCTCATCTTGATTGTCATTTTGACTGGGTTAAGAGCCTGTGGGTGAGGTGACTGAATTGTGATGACCCTAAGCACAAGAGCGGATTAACTCATTCCTGTTGGGCTCTTTCCCTGAGTTCTACCTCTGGGATGATCTGAGTGAGCAGATTTCTCCCATCCTTTGGCTATGGAGCCAGTAGACCCTGGGCTGAAACCATGAGCAAAAATAAAGTTGCAGATACTTTATTACTGCAGATGTTGCCTTAAGTGAAGATATCAGATATTGTGCTCCAAAAGGCATGTTTAGGGTGGTAGGGCCATAGACTGTACCTTGAAAAGGAAAGCTGGCCAATACGTATTGACTATCAGGGAATGAAGTACATGGAAAAGCCTGGATATCTGAGAAAATGTCTATTTGCATATACACAAAAAGCACTACTTCTCAGCACTCCTAGGGAGAATCTTGGCTATTAGTCTATGCTTATAACTGATTCCACACAGGTAACAATCTGATAGCTACAGCAAGAGTGCCATTCATCTACAGAGTGAGAGGCCCTAATTTGTACCTCTCACTCATGCTTTTGGATTTCCTTCTAACCCAAGAATGAGGTCTGTTGTGGGGTGGTTCCCTGTGATACTATTATAAATAGCTAAATTAGGTAGAGATCCAGTAGGCAGCTGGACGGAGTCAAATGCTCCCTTCTGCTCACTCTGGGTAACTCTAGGTGACTAGGGCCTTAAAGAGGTGTTGGGGTATTTGAATCGATGACATGCAGTGGTATTGATATAGGGGACATGTTAGATGTCAAATACCCCCAGTCTATGTCCTCTGAAGTTGAAGAACAAATTTTAAGAGATGATGGAGGTTAAGAATGGGAAAATTTATTGGAAAAAGGGAGTGGAGAATAGGAATGGGAGAATGAAGAAGACGAATATCTCCTGAGAGACAGAATGGGTCCAGATGGATTGCCAAAGAGCCCACCGCTCAACAAAGCCCCACAAAGCGAAATCACGCAGCAAGTATGAACTGGGTCAAAATTGTGATCCACCAATAAGGTTGCAAGTGCAGCCACCTAGGTAATATTGATGGGACCAAAGGTATATGGGTGATGTCATTAACCTTGATCAATAGTCTGTAGTCTTAGCCCTAGTCTTAGTGATTTTAGTAGGTTTGAGAGGATAGCATAGCCTTCATGAGATAACAGGAAAATCTCAAAAGGGTGACACCAACAATCCCAAGCCTCCCCTCATCCCTTAGTGAAGTACGTAAAACGAGCCATAGTGACTTTAATCTCTAGATGTGCCTCCAGCCAGTCCCATGGGTTCTCATCTTCTGCACTGACTCCCTCCGGCTGCCTAGTGTGTCTCTACCTAATTTAGCTATCTATAATAGTATCAGAGGGACCCACCTCATAACAGGCGTCATTCTTGGGTTAGAAGGAAATCCAATAACTTGAGTGACAGGAACAAATTAGGGCCCCTCACTCTATCCCTTGGGCAAGCCCGAAGCCCTGAGCACTTTAGACTGTTGGAAATTTGTAAAAGGGGATTTGCAGCCCATTGGTGACACTCTCGGAGGGAATCCTTTTTTGAAGTCTATTTTGACCCAAAACACTTCTCAAGCATTGACTCTGGCTTCCCCCGACAGATTAACTGCTACCAATCTCTGGTGTCTTTACAGAACATTTAGTCATTCCAAGTGAGTTGTAAGTTGTCCCGCTCTCTGTGGCTTGTGAAAGAAGAGGTTTAAAAAGAGGGAAACCTTTTTATGCTGAGCTATAAAGCTTCTTGCTTCAAGATCTGTGTAAGACTTGCAAATAAGAATCTTAAAACCTGGGGACATAAAGGCCACATAACCTCGATAAATGTGTGTATGCTTCTGTGTCCCATTTTGGGGTACATAGTCCCTGTACACATATGTGACAAAATGCTCCAAAAGGTTTTACATGAATTGTCTTGCAGGTAAGAAAATGCTCAGTCAGCCCAAATACCTTTTAGTTCACATGACTTAGGTAAGCCTTTGGTACAAATAAGTTAATTTAAATTTGTTGATAAGATAAAATAAGGATGCCTTCAAAACTGTTAAAATAAGCATTTGAATTGCTATTTAATCAACACAGTCCTGTAAATGTTTTAAGTGAAAAAGCTATTGATTTCTATTATTCATTTATTTATTTATCTATTACAGGGGTCTCTCACAGCTAGAGAGCCTCTTGTCTCAGCCTCCCCAGCATTGGGATTACAGGCGTGCATCACCACAATCACCTCACCTGGTGTGGGTGGCTGGCATGGTGTGCCTGGGCTTCCAGGGCTGGAGCTGCATGTGGCACCAGGGACCAAACCTGGGTCCTTGCACTTGCCAGGCAGGTGCTTAGACCATCAAGCTATTTCCCCAGCCCATTCTTGCTATGTCTTAAGTATACTTTCTGAAGGATGTTTTCCCCTTTGACAAAAGAAATGACAGGACATTGACTTCTGCTTATTGGATGTCTTATATAGTGTGTGGGCAGCTTAGAAGCAGTTGTTAGAAGCAAATTGGATGGGTTGATTGAGACAGTTATAAAATAAATCATCTAATTTTTTGTAATTGCGACATTGAAACATTTGCTAAGTATAAATTTGAGTAGTCTTGGCTTCCTATAACATATAAAAATAAGATATATATATATATATATATATATATATATATATATATATATCAGAGATGTACTATCAAGGGGTATCTGATCCTAATAAAATTGAGAATGGTTACTCTGGAGGGACAAATAATATCTAGAAGTGAATTCTTTGGTCAAAGTATAGTGCCATGTGTTATATAGTGCCATGTATTATACAGGTAAGTTCGAGAGAATAAGATTTAGTAAATTTAAGATATTTAGGGTCATGTTTGTTTATCATTTGAAGCTATTTTAAAGTTAAAATATTCTAAATCTTTGTAAGAGCAATGCCAGTGGCTGGAGATATAGCTCAGTGGCATCAGTACCTGCCTGGCAAGTGCAAGGTCCTACGTTCAATCCCCAGTACCTCAAAAACAAAACAAAATACTCCTACAGTATTTGACTAACAGTCAACTTTATAGAAACATCTTATCCCACACAGAGTTAGTATCAATGACTTTTCCGGTCTGTCCATAGATGTGTATTCTTTGGGAGTAGCGCTAATATTTTAACGGAGGCCCCCAAAGGCTTGCTCGCTTTTCTCTAACAGAGGAACTGCCAGTGATTTTCTACTTGGTCGTTGCTTCAACTAGGTACACATAATGCAGCTTTAAAATGTCATTTTGTGGATTAAAATGAATAGAGCGAAGTGGCAGAGAATAGCCTGTCCTAGGCCTGAAATTAAGACGCCTGGGAAATGACAGCCTAGCACAGGAAATAAGTAGAACTCCAGGAACCAAGAAGAGCTGACAGGAAAACTAGAAACTAGAGAAATTGAAGACAAGGTAGAACAAAGAATGAGCAGTCTGGGGTGCTGACCCAGGCTCCCAGCGAGGCTCCCCTTTCTCTGCAGACAATAGGTCAGCCCAGAGAGGGTCTATAGCCTCTTGGAGAAAAAATGGACCAGCAGCAGGAGCTCCAAGGAAAGACCTGGTGTCGTACTCCACGAGTACAATGAGGTTTTACTCTGAAAGTGACTCTGCATGGCAGGTGGGAGTTGGAAGATAAATTCGCAGCAGTGCCCACCAAACTCGGGGGTGGTGGAGTCAGTAGCCATTCTGGGAAGGGCTGACTGTTGCAGGGACCAGAAGTCGTGGATCAACCTCACTTCAGGCTCTCTGGGATTACGGTACCACAGTTACCAGGAAGGAAGCAATCACGAGAAATGGTCACCGAGGAGGGGTGGGTTAGTGGCATGTCCCTCAGGAAATGGCCCACTGGACTTGGGAGTGACGCAGTGGCCCCACACTCTGCTCTGCGGTGAAAAGCAGGAAGGGTCATGGGGCTTTCTGAGGGAGCTGGGCTGGGTCTGCAGGTGCTGACACTCAATCTAGCACAGTGTTTGCTGTTGCCTAAGAGCCACAGGAATGAACAGAGCTGCGAGGCAGGCAACGCACTATTGACTGACCACGTATACGCCTGTTTCCTGGAATTTGTCCTCCTTTGTAGGTAAAGTTCTGCTTCTGTGTTGCCCGTGGAGCCGAGGAACTTCTCTTCTTTTGGTCAAATTGTGAGTAAGCATTTTTACAGTTTTTTCTTATACTTTTGATGGTGGTCTCAGATAGTTATAGCCCAGATTCAGATGTTTCGCCCAACATCCTCCTTATCACCCCCAACCAGAGCACCACTGATGAGTCATTGACCATGGGTGGTCACCTGGGTCCCCAGCCTGTCTCCCTTCCCTGGCTGTGGACCCATAAGTCCCTACTCTAACCACATGCTTGGTTCCCCTGGCAACAGCCCCTCACCCCGTGCTTCTCTAGGGACTTTCCTGAGAACCACCTCATTAACATAAACTCAGGTGTAGTTTACAAGGTTTTATTATGAAGAGCTAAATGGTGGTCTTTCACCTTTATCAGTCTGGAGCTGTGCTGGAGCTTACTAGGAACTGAGGGCAGAAGGCCAAAAATTGTAAGAAAGTATACTGTTGCTGCTTTAACCCCATAAGAAATGACAAGAGTTGCAGGAGCTGTGAGCTGGGTCCTGGAAACAAAAACCCTGATGCATGTGTTACATGTTATAAAATCGCAGATAGAATCTATGCTTTTCTTGTGCTACGTTTCTATTAGTTTGAACCCAGGTCTGTTGCCGTGACGTTAATAGCCCTTTGCTTATAATGGACCTAAATGAAGAGTCTCAAAGTATGCAGACCCCATTGCCAAAGGCTTCTGGGTGGACTTTTGAGCAAAAGGAAGAAAAATGACACATTATTTCACATTCATTTTCCAATGTACACCATGATTTTGCTTAAAAATGGCATTAATAACGGAGCAATTACAATTTAAATCAATGACTTCTCAAATAATGCTTGTTATTGCCAATTATTTTTAAATATAATATGAAGTCTCTGGATTCATAAATAACACCCTTTCCCTGTTCGGGAGCAGACATGCTGAGCAGTGCGCTATTCACGACTTAATTATTCTATAGATGCTTCATTCATATGCATGTGGGTATATCTGGCAACCTTGCATTTTAATGAAGACGCTGAAAGGCAGCAGGCTATAATTTCTAACAGAGAATTCTGTCAAGGCTGAACAATAGGAGCTCCTGAAGAGGACTAGGAAATAGCTTAGCCTGGAAAGACAATTAAAAACCCATTTAAATATTTTAATTATAATCTTCATTAGGGAATTTTGAAATCCTTTTGCACATGCAGAGCTTCTACAGCTCAGGAGCTACTTTCATTTTCTTTGTAGAGGAAAGAGGAATGTTTTCAGGACTCTCTGGGAGGAGCTACAGCCCCTCCTGGGGGAGCACAGGTCACGCTGCTCCCTTTCTGCACCTCTTTGGCCTGACTTCTTTTTTTTGAAGTGATAATGGTGTCACCAGGAAGCTGGGTCCTGACACAACCAGGAACCTGATCCTCATTTCTTTGGTTCCGGGTTCTTTGTGCTCTTGATGAAAGAATTCAGTTGAGCTACACAGGCTGTAGAGAAGCATAGGTAGAATTTATTATTAATAGACACATAATGAGTTCCACCTTCAAGCAAGAAGGTGGGCAGGGACAGGAAAGCGTTTCAGTTTGGATAAATCTTAACGCACCCAACAGTAACTCTTGGAGCACAGGTAGAAGGGGAAGTTATGATGTGCATCATCGTTTTACATGGAAGCTATTTAGAAATTGCTAAATGTCTTCTTGTCCTTTGCAGATGGTCGATGCTTTCTCAGGGCTTTAGTCATGTAAGAAACTTACACTAGGTAGTTTCTTAGTGTAAACCAGGTTGAGGCTGAAGCAGGAGGGTCTTTAAAGGACACTTCCTATCCTGGCAACCCTGGGCTATAGGCTATGACAGATCCGAATGCCGTGTGCCTTGTCGCAGAATGAGATGGCCGGAGAGGAGAAGGAACACGTGCTGCGTATAACCTTGGAATGTCCTGCGCTCTGCGGGGCTGAGTTAGTTCTGAGACCCAGCGCCTACCTAGGAACGCATTAGACCGGGATGTCTTTATTTGCCTACTCATCTGGCAGCATGTGCTATTGTGCCGCCTCCTTGCTGTGCTGGCATCTGACGGCCTGCCTGGTGACTGGGCTAAAATGACCAATTAGGTGATCTTAGGGGGGGGAAAAAGAGATCAGGAAGCGGGGTGGTTCTCTTAGTGGTCACACACACACACACACACACACACACACACACATTTTAGCACTGGCTGGTTGCACTCTAAACTGCCATTCTATGATCATCCAGAATGCTCAGCTTGGCTAGAAAGAATTTTGACTATAAGAACTGCTACGATTTTATTACAGTTTCTCTTTCTTACATCTTCCCAGAGAGAGAAATGTCAGGAAAATGATAAACCCATCCAGGAAACATGTGACTGCACTTATGCTGCTGAGCTATCTCCTCAGGCCCTATTTTGTTTTATTTTAATTTTTTAATGTATTTGGTACAAGGTCTCACTACGCATCCTGAATTTGTAGTGATCCTCCTGTTTTCAGCCTCCCCACCGCTGGGATTACAGGTGTGCGCCACCATGCCCGGTCTCAGTGGCCAGCTTGGTGAGCTGGCGGTCAGGCCTGCCGGGCATGTGGTGCCAGGGATCAAAGCCCAGTCCCTGCGCTTCTCCACCCTGGTGCTTAGTGCTCTGAGCTATCTTGCTGGACCTTTGTTCTATTTTAAAGCGTTGAAAAAAAAAATCATAATAAAAATGATATAGAATTTCAAAACAAGATTATAAGGAATTAACAATGGTTATTATATTACATATTGTTATTTTTGAAGTAGTGGCTCAGATTACCAGGCACAGGCAGGCCAAACTGATTACATAATATAGACAGTAGCTATTGCTTTCAGTGAACTAGTAGAACTTGTGGTGCAGTTAAGGTAGCTATCCTTTTTTCTCTTTTCCCTCCTCCCAGTTTTTCTTTCCTCTTAGGCAGTTTCCTTCCCTTTCACGACATTCACTGTACCTTTTGGATCCTATTTGCTGTTTCAGTTTCTTATACTAGGGAGAGTACAATGTGTCCATGTGTGATTCTGATTTGAGCCTCCCCCCCTCGTTTTTTTTTTTTTTTTTTTTTAAATGTATTTAGTACAGGGTCTCACTACACAGATGGGACTTGGAGTGATCCTCCTGTTTTCAGCCTCAGTCACCGGCTCAGCGCACCCTGGGGGCGGGACCTGCACGTCAAGCTGGGTTGGAGCTTGGACTGCACCTCGGCCTGGGCAGGCGCTTTAATCCACTGAGCTATCTGGCCGGCCCTCCAATTTGTTGTTCAAAGTTCTATTATGGTGTTTTTCCTTTTAGACAAAACATGTTGGTTTATGAGTTGCTTTTTCTAAGCCAAACTTAGGTTTAACGGCGGCGCTGACCCTCTGGGAGCTCTTCATGGGTGGGGGGTTGCAGTGGGGTGCTCCGTCTCTCTGGGGCTCTAGGCTGCCCACGCCTGTGCCAGGCTACTGCGGTAGACCAGGGTGGGAGGCCGCCATCCGCGCGCGTGTGTGAGGCTTACAGATGGGGAGCTCCAGGCGCAGGGCCTCTTTCTTGGGTGGGATTTGTGGGTCCCTAGGCTGGAAGAGCAGCGCCAGCTGAAGCGGTAGATGGAAAGCACGGGTCCAGCTTCAAAGCTTATTGCACCTTCGAAGCTTAGGAACTTTGTACGCGAATCTCCAGGAGGAGAACGAAGGCACGATCGGCTCGGGGAGCTCTTATTTTGTCCTCAAGCTGCAGTTTCTTTAAAAGCAGAGACTGAAAGTTAAGGTTTCCCCCACCTGCTTTCTCCCCCTTCGCTGGCTTCCTACCCGGCTGCCCCTCTGCAGGTGCGCTGTGAGCTTTGGAGGCGCTGCGGACCCCTGCTTTCAGTTGCCCCTTCTTTGCTTTCCTTTTTATTTATTTATTCCTTTTTTCTTCCAGCAACGCATATGTCACAGATTTTCAGAACAGGAAGAGCTAATTAACAGGGCTGTTGTATTATTTATTTTATCATCAAATCTGCTGCTCAGGTTAACCTATAGTTATCTAAGTTTGGACAAATGATTGAATCTTTTTTTTTTTTTTTAAGAATTTTTTTATTTTATTTATTTATTTTTTTCTTGTTTCAGAACCTTTATTTGTTTATTCACTCATTTATATGGCTGGCTCAGCCCGCCCGGAGGGCAGGACTGGCACAGCATGTGGTGCCGGGGATCGAACCACGGTCCCTGCAGCCACCTAAGCTTTCCCAAGCAGGCGCTTTAGACCGCTGAGCCATCCCGCCGGGCCCCAAATGATTGAATCTTAACGCTTGCTTTCAAGAAGCCTTAATGTTTTTCCTTGCCTTTCTTAAAAATTTATTTTAAAGAGAGTGTAATAATTGATAGGACACTGGAAATGGAACATATTTAGAAGACCAAGAGGAGAGGTATTCGAACGTGGTATTTGGAGTACACATTGCTGTCCTCGATGTAGTTGCTCAGATCACAGATGTCAGCGTACAGAGTCAGTCAAGGTGAAAATTTTAAGTGAGAACGCCAGTTTTCAAAGAGCTGGTGGAAGCTCCGAGCACAACCGCCTCAGCCGTGCTGTCCACGTACTGGCATGTTCTGACCCCTTCTTTTGTTCCTATCTTTTCTCCTTCCTTTCCTCTTCATTGCTTATCCTTAAGTTCAGCTTGTTTTCTTTCTTTGGCATTTTAGGGAAGGGTGGATAGGGTGTTCAGAGTCTCACTACTGATGCGCCTGTTTACAGCCTCCCGAGAGCTGGGGTTACAGCTGCAAGCCGCCACACCCAGTCTCAATGGCCACCTCAGCGCCACAGCCATCATGGCAGGCCTGGAGATCGAGCCCCTGGCCCCTGGGCCTGCTCGCAGGTACTTTAAGCCACTGAGCTATTTGGCCAGCCCTAGTTTCTTTCTATTTTACTGTATCTGTCCTACTTTTCAGGTCTTACGCTAGGGACACGATGTGGTAGTCACACACGTGGGTCCGGCTTATTTCACTTATGAGTGCGTCCTCTAGTCCCACGCACTTACCTATGAGTAGGCTGCGAGTTTGCCTTTGTAGCTCAGCAATACTTCGCTGTATAGACATACGGCGTCTTGCTCATCCGTTCCTCGGGCGATGGGTGTTTTGCTTTCCCTCTTATCCCCCTTCTTTCTTTCCTTCCTTGCTCCCATCCTGCCTCCCTCCTGCCTTTCTCTCTCCCTTCCTTCTTGACCTCCCCCCTTCCCTTTTCGTCCTCCCCCCTCCCCTACTTTTTCCTTCTTTTCTCTTCTTGTTATTTTTGAAGCAGGAAGGCATCCCTGCACAGCCCAGGCTTCCCATGACCCTCCTGCCTCAGCCTCCTGAGTACTGAGACGTAGCACTGGTGTTTTACTTGCTGTTGTTGTTGAGACAGGGTCTCCCCCAGGCTGGCCTGACATGCACAGAGATGCCCCTGCCTTGTCTCTGGAGTCCTGAGATTACAGGTGTGCACCAGCACCCCAGCTTGGATTCTACATTTTTGACTGAGCTTCTAAAAAGTCATATGAGCACTGAGGCGTTTCCACAGCCTTGT
>PVJA010028404.1:0-27671 GCA_004027025.1 Myocastor coypus | reverse complement strand
ATTGGGGCGGTGGCGTGGTTGTTATTGGTTGCTTTTAGCCAGATTTATGTTGAAAATCAAGAGAAAAGAGCCAAGCAGGATGATTTAAAATGTGAGTTTGACCAGAAAGGAAACACCAGGAGAGCTGTGGACTGCAAAGATGGAGCTGAGAGGATTTCCATTGCTGGGAAGGAACCAGCGAATGGAAAAGATGGCCTGAAGGCATCACAAGAGGTGGCAGCTGTCTATGCTTTGCAGCCCCAGAATGGCAAAGGAGAGAGGCTTTGCCTTGAGAAGAAGGCCACAGAGACCCAAGTACCAGAATGGCGGCAGCAGCCAAGCCAGGTTCCAAAATGGCGCCGGCATGGAAAATTTGTTCCTAGGAATCAAGGTCAGAGTGTTCATCAATCCAGGCACTCCACCCCTACAAGCAAGAGAGAAGGTAGCCTGGCTACTGCTCCAGCTGGCAGCAGACCCTGGCATCATCCACGTGACATTGGCTTTAGGTGCATTCAGAATGCACGAGCTGTTAGTTTAAGAAGGCTTCCACCTCGATTTCAGAAGAAGGCCTGGGAGGCCAGGAAGTGTGCTCTTGAGAGGGCAGTGTGTGAAGCAGAGAGTGAGAAGCCAATTCAGTGGAAACCCCAGAAGTTTGGAAAAGCTAGGAACGTGGATTGTGCTAAGAGGGTACAAAGCTGGCCTAAGAGAGAAGCCATGGGAATTAACACCAAGAGTGCTGTAGGAGCAGAGTTGCATGATGCTCACAACTCAGTGCAGACTGCTTTGGATTCTCCAGTTGGAACTATGGGATTGAATGTTTACCCTGCTGGATTTTGGACATGTGTTGGTCCCAATGTTTTGTATTACCCTGTTGTTTGCAACTTTTAGAATTGTAATGTTTATCTCATGCCTTTGAATGTTGGATATGTTTGACTCTTCTATTGTACAGGGGCTCACAGATGAAAATTTACCTTGGATCTTCGAGGAAACGTGGGACTTGGACTTTTCAGCAATGCTGAAACTATTGGGACTTTGGCAACTCTTCCAGATGGACTAAAATGTCTTTTGTAAAAAGGGATATGTATGAGACTTTGGGGGTCCAGGGGTGGAATGTTATGGTTTATGTCTAGTTGTCCCCCCAAAGCCTCATGGAGTCATTGGGCGGGGACTTCTAGAGTTTGAGACTTAATCCATGATCCCTGGGATTATAGGTTTTAGTACTGATGGGATTATGGGTGGAAGTACTTCTGGGATTATGGGTGTAGCCTAGGGCGGGAGCTAAGGCGGAGAGCCTGAATGTAATATAAGGAGAGACAGAGAGACAGACTGGAGCTCTAGCTGGTGCTGCTGCTCTGCTGCCCTGTTTGGTTGGCTGCCTCTGCCGCCATTTTGTTGCTGTTCTGCCGCCTTGAACTGGATGCTCTCCACCCTGCTCCACTCAGCCTTGGGCCAACCGAATATAGACTGAAACCTCCACAAACTGTGAGCTAAATAAACCTTTCCTTCCTTCATTTTGAGTGTTGGGTATTTGTCCCAGCAACGAGCAAAAAGTAACTAAGACAGTGAAAAACTGGGGTTTACAATTGGCACTTGACTTATTAGAGTTTCACACTTATTGGTTAAGAAAATATGAACCTAAAAGTAGATTTTTCAAAGCAACAAAATACCCAAATGTATGCTCTGTATCAACCTGTGAAAATACATTTTATCATTTGCTTACTCATTTACAAAACTGTATTAGTATTGTACAGCTATAATATTTCACTTAAATTTTCCTATTTACAGTCTAGATTATGTTATCATAAATTATAAAGACACAAATGTAATGATATCCTTTCTGATTTGCCTTACCTGAGTATCCTTCACTTTTATGGATTCAGCCTATTGACACGTGAAATTCTAGCTCTTATTATAAACTTGTTAACAAGTTATTATAACTTGTTAATTCTGTCCTATGCGGGCCGTGCATCAGCTCTGCACTACATCTTCTGTCCTAAATTCCATACATGGTGTCCATCTACATGATTCTTCCTGCAGTTCCCTACTTCCTATGACATATGACCATAAAATCCCATTCATCTCCTGGCAGCGCCCAGCTGGATGGGCATCTGATCCAAGGCTAGCCGGTCCACAGTGGCCAGCACCTCTACAGCTGATGCGCTAAATGCTCTACCCAAAAGATTTACCAAACCGAGCTTCTGTCTCGGGAATTTGGCCATCAACTCTGAGGCTGAAATAGATTCATCAGAAGCTTAAACAAAAAAGGGGTTTGTTTTGAGTAATGAGAAGCAAGCATTGTTAACTTTTGGTATTGAACCTGTAACAAAACAACACTGTCTCCTCAGGGTCCCGAGCTACACTTGGCACAGGGATCCCATGGTTACAAAGCCAGCTTGACTACCGTTTTTCTTTCTGATGATCTGCATGTTCTTATTTTCATTTCTATATTTATTCCCAAATAATACACAAGTATCAATGGAAAGAGCTGAATGTTAATTTTGTTGTTCCTGAAAGCCCATAACACAAGATTTTTGCTTTTCCTTACATTAATTCATAATATTAATTAATGAGTTGTGGCAGTTATTTAAGGTATTCCACAGGTCAGGGACTGTGCTAAATTCAAATGTATGTGACATTTGGTCATCACATTTTTCAAAAACAAATTTCAAAATTAATTTATTTCAAAATAAATTTGTTTATTAAAATAAATTTTAATAACTTCTTTATTTAGGAAAAAAATTGGGGTAATATCAGGAATCACATTCATGAGCTCAAGCTTTCCAGGCAGGCCCTATGCCAGTGAGCTAAATCCCTGGCCCCTAAATAATCTTAAACTGTGGCACGAAAAGAGTCATAATTGTTCTTTCCATAAAAGTTATTTTCCTCTCTGTTCTTTCCAACCAGCGTTGCCTTCCCATTTGCAGAAACTCTGTTTGCACTTACTGATGCTAATTGAGAGAGAAAAGATGACAGTAAATGTCTTTGAGTTCCTTGCTCAATACCTATTCTCTCATCCTGGTAACAAATCCATAATTTCATATTAATACATGACATTGCCTTTTTATTTTAGTTCCTAGAAGTCAGTGCAGAAACCACCATTTCTGGCTTTTTTTCCCCATTGGAATGCGATATTACGCTGATCACCCTAACTGAGAAGTAGATAGAAATCCAGTTAGAGGAGATGTGCAGGAAGACTGGTGAAACAGGTAGTGGCAAAGCCTGGTTTTACTTCTTGGTCACATTAGCCATGAGGAAGACATGGGCCTGGAGCTGTGGAGAATATATATAGGTCAGGAGTTTTTTGTTGAGTGACAGAAATAAACAAAGCGAGAGAGAAATTGAGTCTGAGTGACATTGCCTGAGTCCTTGGATCAAACTAAACAAGAACCTGCTCTCATCTTTTCAGACAGCTGCGACAATAGCTTTCTGTTTTTTGGTTATAAATCTGCCTGAGTTAAGAGTTCTGCCATGTGAGGCCACAGGAATGCTAACTCACTTACTTTATTTCAAAGGAGAGAGTAAATTCTCTATCGTTTATTCCTTCTAAAGCAGATAAACTATTTGTTTTACTGATTCTTTAATGTGTAGTTAGCCACTATTTCCATCTGTTTTAACAAAATAAAATGTTTCACACATTATATTAAAATAAATGAAGTAGGGTCTCTTAATAGGGAACATATGCAGATAAAAGCTCTGATATTGCCAATGAACAACTTCAAGGATATCTATTTATTTAACATAAGGTAGACATATAGAGAATATTCTGAGTATTTTATCCCTCTCTGTGTGCTTTGTGGTGTTACAAGTGAGTTCTGTGTGTGCTGGGTTATAAGAATGTTAGGCTTAGAAGACTTGATGATTTAGCTAATGTGAGGAAGAATGTTCAGAGTGTAGGCACAGTCCTTTTCATAAGAAGTAACCTACATATTTCTAAACTTCTTGCTTAAGTCCTCAAGGCAAACAGTTCCAAATTAGAAAGCACATACCAATTATGTTTTGAAATGGAAGTTTCCTCGATTTCTTTGTCATAAAAAAATTGAAAGATTTCTCACCCAAATATTTTGCTGCTTGATTTGGGAGTAAGTTCATACAACCCTCCTCACACAGTATTACACATCCAGCACACTGGAATGTTTATTAGCTGTTCAGTGAGCTATAAATCACTAGTGAGGTCCAGGATTAGCCAGATAGTAATGTTTCAGTGCATAACATTACTGCTGATTTTATCTTTCAAAGTACTACAGTTTATAAAGACAGATTATTTTAGTTTAAGTGTCCCTTAAATCATCGTTTTATTATAACTGAATCTTGCTGCAAGCTGGAGCTTTCTAGAAAAACAATATCCATTGCAAAACACAAGTCTAAGCCTGCTGTAACCATTTTCACTTTTATTCATCAAACCACAGAGTTACTATTCTTGTAAATTCTAGACTACTTTTTTATTTTACTGTTTTACTTATTCCTTTTCTACAGCATGAATCATAAAACAAAAAGTTTAAACAATATTCACAAAATTAATTAAATATCAATTAATTAAAATTAAATTAAAAATTTCAAAACAATATTACCAAATTCAACCAAACTGTGAAACCACTTAAAGGCCAGAATGTTGTGTATCATATGTGTGATTCTATAATCAATTCAGAGTATTTGAATAGGTTAATATATACAAAGATATCAACTAAGAAAGTTTCCATGGTAGTAAAGAATTACTAAGAATAAAACATAACATAAATACTGGAATGATCAATATATGACCTGAACTTTTAATAGTGTGGAAATAGGATATTGCACAAAGTTCTAATATATCATGGATGTGGACAGTGTCCATGACACATACTGGTGACCATGTGTCATTTGTAGGACTGAACTACTGCTATTTCCTTAATATCCACCCTGTAGACCCAGACAGATTCATGACCTATAGGGTGCAGGAGAAGCTTGTTTGCAGAATATGCTGATAGACATATTCTGCTGCTGTATACAAAAGAATAGTTGAAAGACTGCTGTTGCATAACTTTTTTTTTCTCCTGTGTTTGTTTGCCCTATTTGGTGGGTTCTTTCCATTACCCTTCACGGAGTTGTGGTCATTTTGATCCCTCCCTAGGATATCTTTTGGTAAACCGTGCCTCACTGGCTTTGTCAACATGAAATTTTTTAGTTGTCCTTTGTCATGGAAGTATTTCACTTCTCTATTGAACTTGAAAGAGAGTTTTACTACATTGAATATTTATATTCCTTTAAATTTACAGGTTTCAACCTTAATTTCAGTGTGATTGTTCTGACATGGAGACCTGAAGAGACCACTAAGGTTAGACAAAATGAGACAACCTTCCTTTTGCTAGGAATTCATGCCTTAGAAAAGATGATTCTTTCTCTATTATTATACAGTGACATAGGAAATAAGATGGCAAAAATCAGGTAGGACTCCCTTATGGTGGCACCCTAATTTGAGATTTTCAGTCTCCAGAACTATGAGAATGATATATTTGTTATTTAAGCTACTCACTCTATTAAAACTTGTAGCTATTCAAAGATGGTCCATAGAGAGGGAATAACACATATCTAGTGGAATATTTATAACATCAAATAAAAGAACATGCAACTGAAAGTAACTTAAATGATCTGGGTTTAGTATGTGACATAAAATGTCTAGTTGGTTGGTTCTCACTTTTAACTTCTCTCAAAGAAGTTTTACTCTGGGCTGTGTTTCTGTTTTGCTATCTTCCAATCTTAATATTTTGGTATTAGTCCTCATGTGTGTGCTGTTATAGCTCCACAATGATCATGGGGCAACAATACATTCTCACTCAACACATCCAGAGGCAGAAAGCAGTTTTAATGGGGGAGATCAAAATCTTTCTCGGAAAGCTTTTGACAAGTTTCTTCGATTGGCACTGGTTTATGTGTCCATTCCACACTCTAGCTTGGAGGCTCAGGGAAATGAGTATCTATTATTTTCACTGTTAATAGTGGGTACACAGAACAGAAAATTAGTGGGTGAACTACATCCTGTAATGTGATTGCTTTGCGGAGACACAGAAATTTAAATCAAACTGTGCATCAGAATTCCAAGTCAAATGAAGATTGATGGATTTGCCTTGGGGCAGGATGGAAAAAAAACTATCAACTTAACTTCTTTGTTGACTTAAAGAGTGTCTTTTTTCTAGAATTTGGGATTCCACTTTGACAGCAGACTCACATGTGAAATTATCTCTTCAGAGTCTGCTCTGCTTCGATGAATGTGACATTTTTACATGATCACAAACGCTATGTGCTTATGCCAATGGCCATACTTCATTTCCACTTATTGCTATAGTTTTCTCATTGTGCCCCATTGTTGCTAAAAACCTATGTGTGTTTCATAAATGCACCTTGAAGCCAATGTGTTGCAGTGAAAACCCACCTTACTTAACAGTATAAAATATTTCAAAACTCAAAACAATATAAATACATATAATTATGGTATTTGGAATGGTTGTGTTCTTGAAGGTTTTATACTAGTTATGTTTTCATTTTTAAACCTGAAAAAGTATATTCAAGAAAGCAAAAACATACAAACAAAAACAAAATTCTGAAGAGCAGTCTATAGACTTGAAATTTATTATATTTAAATATTGAATAGTTTATAAATCATTGAACATTGATTTACATATATTCAATTCTAGTTCATTAAAGTATATTAAATTAAATTCCTAATATATGCAAGCAATTTTGCTGAGCTCTTTAGGGGCACAAATAAAATCTTCAAAGCATGATATAACTGGTATAAAATAAGTATAGTGCAAAATTATGAGCCACAAACTTTTACCTGAAATATCCACTATAGAAATAAGCAACTAGGCTTCTCAGACAGGATTTGGGGAAGTTTTGTGGTTTGTCCTTTACAGTGGACCAACGAAAGGACAGAGGACCCAGAGCTCTAAGACATAGGAATATTTAAGAAGAAATACATTATGGGGTTAAAGAAACAAGCAATCAAAATGGCCGAATAATAAATTCAAGTGAGACTAAAGAGACAAGGGTGACTTGCTGGGTGAGTTGGACTAGATTGAAATCAAAGTAAAAAATGTGTAGGCAACAATTAGCTACTGAATATTTCTGGTCAAGGCCAGGATATTATCTGCTCCTCTATGCTTGAGATCTCCCATACTTTATTTGGAAGTTAATAACTATCTTTGAGCAGTACACTATTGTTTCAGGCAGCTGAGTTAGACAGAAATATTGTAGGCAGCCAGATAGAGCTGGAGCTTCAAAGGAGCCAGTATGGAAGACCAGATATCTTTCAATTATGGAAGAGACACACACTCCCACTGTGGGCCAGATCTCAAGACAAAAGAGGAAGCAAATGCACCCTCCACGGCCCTAGGGATGGATATCAGGGATTAATATTCTAAATAGATTTCAATTACTTTGGAAAAATCAGGAAGAATTACTAACCAAACCCCTCCGGGAAGGGTCTCTGTTGTATATTCATGTCTACTTTCCATGTAAACTTCCCCTTTTGATCCCATTTGTGTAATTTTACTTGAGCAATTATATTCTTATTGACTGACCATCATGTTGTCCCACTTGAAGTCCATCTTGCAAGTTTCTGTATTTCACACCTTGGACACACGTCATCTCATGGATTTGCTCTATGAAAATCCCTTGGAAACATAGGTTCGTTGGCAACCCACGGAGGTCCCCTTCTGTCTGATAGAAGCTTTTTTTCCCCCAATAAATGTATTTCTGCTCTGTTGTTTCTAAAACTCATTCTTTGATTTTAAAGAGTACAAATTTATCCCAGCTATCTAGCAGGTTGAGAGTTTCTTTCCTGTGTATCAGTATGTTCTAGGAAATATTCTAAGTGTAACATATGTATGGACTCA
Source organism: Myocastor coypus (assembly GCA_004027025.1). Lineage (NCBI taxonomy): Eukaryota > Metazoa > Chordata > Mammalia > Rodentia > Myocastoridae > Myocastor > Myocastor coypus. The sequence goes on along the minus strand of PVJA010028404.1, from coordinate 19,821 downwards.
TACAATCATTACAAAACTTACTGGTAATTTTTCACTTTAAAAGTCAGGAATTTTGTAATGTGAAGGTTAAATAAACAATCTCAGTCCCCTGCTTATAGCTACACTTGTGTAGATAGGAAGATCGCAAGTATTTCTTCTAGATACACAGTAATTTCCTGTGTATTGGAGAGAAGGGAATATACTAAAGTAAATATTTATTTTCAAATAGTATAAGTAGCAAATTTTAATGAAACTTCAATTTCTCGACTCCTTTGCACAGAAGGATTTCTCATGAGAGGTAAAAACATATTAATAATCATACATCTTTCTTCAGGATGGCAAGCTAGAAGCCATTTCAAATATTATAGAGTTCATAATATTTATTATCTAAAGCAAATGTAGAAAATACTCTGCAACTCTCACGTAGTAGATCCATGAAACACAAACTGAAAAGAGCTGTCAGCATTATCTAGCACACGGTTTCAAGCTGGCTCCCCTCAGATGTGATATATTTCGCCTGCACAGCAAGTTCTTTTCAATTTTAACTGAATTAGTTGCCAATTCCAAGAAATTAGGAAATCCAAGCTAAAAGCATCAATTTCTAGCATCTCAGAAAAGGCAATTGTGAACCCATATGCTGATATCAACTCACCAGAGTGATTACATGAGATGGTTACATCAGTTGGATCCAGTACCTCCCAATTAGCCACAGGTAGTTGTTTAGTTCTCTATTTCTGTATACTACATATTATATACTTTACAACTAAAAACAATACTCATTTATTAGCTCACAGTTTTATGGCCCAGAAGTTATTTAGAACCAATGGCTTCTCTGCTAGAGAGCTTGCAACATTATAAGCAAGAGGTCAACTAGATGGGGATCTTGTATGGAGGCTCTTGGAAATAATCTGCTTCCACTCAGGTGTTAGTTACTTTTCTTGTTACTGAGACAAAATACCCAACACTCAAAGTTGAGAGGCAAAGGTTTGTTTAGTTCAGTTTGTAGAGGGTACAGGCCATGATTGGCTGGCTCCAAGGAAGGATGACACATGGCAGAGGGGCAGTAGCTCAGGGCAGTGGAAGGCAGCAGCCAAAGCAACAAGGGGCTCTATCATATCCAGACCACCAGGATTTTAGCAGTGCCAAGCTACTCAGTGGACGGATTCAGTAATCACAGACTCTTAAACCTGGCATCATACTCTACAGAGTCATCAACTTCTGAAAAAGCTCTATGCCCACATGGGGCTTGGGGTTACAATAGACACAAAACATAACAACTCAAATTCATTTTCTAAGAATGTTAGGCTGACATTTTTTTCTGCTTAACAGTCACGGGTATAACTCCTCTTCCTTAGTTTTCTTTCCATCTTTATAGGCATCAATCAAAAATCTTTCCAATGTTGAATCATTCTCCTCCTGATTTCTGTGCATTAATCACATAGAGCAAACACCCTGTTGTTATAGTTCAAATAAGATGCATTTGGAGCTATGGGGATAAACTTATTTAAAGTCTATTGATTAGCCGCCTTAATCACATCTGCCAAATACTTTTGACCATATGAAGTAAAATCACACATGTAACAAGAGGACTGAAGTATATATTATCAATTTCAGCTCATTTTGCAATTCTGTTTACTGCAGACAGAAAGGATCTTCTTGTCTACGATAAAGACAAAAATATCAAGTGTACATGCAGATGGTAAGTTGTGGAAATTCTTGTGCTACTGGAAGGAGACTTTGGTCCTGCTTTGCTGAAACACAAGTCAGTGAAAATCTTCATGCATATGCTGAAAGGTAGCAATCATATAACTAAAATATATTTAACACAACTTCTATCTATCTATCTATCTATCTATCTATCTATCTATCTATCTATCTGTCTATGTATCATCTATCTAGCTAGATCTCTAGCCAGATAACTATCATCTATCTGCCATCTATCATCTATGTATTATCTATTTTATATCTTATGAAATGAGCAAGGACTCAAGGCAAGTGTTTTATAGTTTTATAATTTTTTATAATGAAAATTTAGAGACAAATCTCATTTGGTGAATGTTGATAGTGATTTTTAAAAATATTTTGAGTATTTCTGAGATCTTTCATTTACAATAAATCAAATTTTCCTGAGCTATATTAAGGAGCAGTCATGGTGGAGAAACCCTATCAATGAATTTGAGCCATTGTACAGTGTCATATAACAATGTTCCTTTAGCTTTTTGAAAGCAGATTGAAATGGAGTCTGTTAATTTTGTATATTATTCTGGCTGGACATGTCAAGGATTTGTATGCCTTCTTAAAGATAAGCTATGTGCTTTTGAGAGAAAGAAAACTGTCACACCTGGCAGTTTTTTGTGTGGAATCTCTCTGTGGAAATTATGCTTGTTTGTTTTTTACCCTAGAAAACTATTATGATGAAGACCTCATTTCATATCAAATATAGGAAAAACTGTCTGGTTTTGGGGGTGCACAACTGTAATCCCTGTACTGTTAGAAACTGAAGCAGGAGGATCACAAGTGTAACCCCAGCCTGAGCAATTTAGTGTTTTAATGAGATGGTGCCTTAAGATACTAAGGGTTGGGGATGTAGCACTGTGTGAAGGTCCTGGGGCAATTTGTAGTACCATATATAAAAAAATCAAGAGCAAAAATATACTGAGACTAGATAATTTACTTAACACAATGTGGCTGGATAATCTACTTAGTTGTGATCTATTTATCATTTCTGATCTGGCAGAAGTAAGAATGAGAGTTTTAGACAAAGGGAAGGAACAACTGGGATGAAAGGAAGGAGAAAAGAAAGAAAGGAATAATATATATATATATATATATATATATATATATATATATATATATATCCTTATCTTGTGTGTATGCATACACACAGGATAAAACATATATTATACTGCTGATTTCTGCTGGTCTGTTGAAAGTATAATGTAAGAGTTTTTTATCTTTCTTCTCTCTCTCTCTTATTAATTTTTCATAATTTTTTGATCAAGTTTGCATGCTTATGTCTGGTAATCTGAACAACTAATTTGGAGATAACAACATGCAATATAACAACCATTGTTGAATTCCTAACATTTTGTTTAACAAAATTCTGTATGGCTTTTAATGTTTTTTAAAAATAATTTTTGTAACATGCTGCACCAGCCCCAACCCCAGGCATGTTGAATAGCCACTCTGCAAGTCCTTATGTGATAGTGCATGCCTGTAATCCTAGTACAAAGTAGTTAGGATACATGTACAGTTGAATTCTGTTTCTTCAATGAGAAGAAAGATCTGTACTAATATTGTCTAGACAAGATATCATGTCAAGATATCAGCTGGGTAAGCTGAAAATAGGAGGATCACTATTATTCCAAGCTGCTTAGTGGGACCTTGTACCAAATAAATTAAAAATAAATGTTTTTATTCATTTTAAAAACAAAGAATGCCCAGGTCTGGTGTGTATGTGGGACCCTCCACACAGTTACAGGAGCATCTATCAGACAGGCCTCCTCTGGAACCTTTCTGCAGAACTCTCTACAGAGTGGTTAGGGACCAGACCCACCCAGCTAATCCAGGAGCCATAAATCTTGCTAAAGTGGCACAGTTGGTTCACTTGCATGGGCTGCAGCAGGAAGAAGCTGAGTACAGCAGCCACACCCAAGCCAGGCACATCTGAATGAGTTCAGACATGGTAGATTCAGACCTTGTAAGCTGAAACACTTTGCTAGACTGAGATCTATGAGAGCACCTTCTCTCTCTGTTGACTGAGAGAAGGTGCAACAGATAACTGAGATGAACCAGTCTGACTGGAGGACCCCAGATACATCAAGGGGAGGTGACCAGATAGAATTTAAGCGAATTAATTTAAACATAAATTCTTAATTTAATATCTGCTTAGCTACACAGGCATAAAGTTTGCTCTTCTGCTCTAAAATACAAACCCATTAGTTACACAAGTTTGTTAACTGCTAAATATCACTACACATTATTAGTGTTCCTAACCACAGTTCTGAAAAGAAAAGCCTGTAGCTACCTTAGCCACAAAATCACTCTTGGGTCACAATTTCAATAGGTGCTAAGGACATAACAGCACCAAAGATCTACAGCAAAGGTTAGAGGACAGTGCTATGCAAAATGAAAAAGAGAAAGAGCAAGGTGGAATCTCTGGCCCTGAACCAACCAGAACAAAAACAAAATACCCTAGCATAGAAGAAATTGGAAGTCACACAGCAAAAAGCTCTGAATTCACAGCATTTGAAGTAAAGAAACAACTGCAGGAAGGTACAGAGGAAATCAGATCAGAAATAATCTCTGAAGTAAAAAAAGAACTGATAACTATAATAAATAATTACTAAGTGTTTCGAAAGAAGACACTGATAAAAAATAGAGAATAGAAAAATGATGGAATCTTTGAATGAGCAATATAGGAAAGAAGTAGAATGTGTGAAGCAGGTTCAAAGAGTTATACAGGAAATTAAAGCTTCAGACACAAGCTGGCAAAAATGCTTGAATGGAAGTGAAGATAGAGTTTCAGATCTTAAAGATACCATTGCAGCAAGCGAAAAAGTAAGAAAAGATGTCTTAAAAAGGAATAAGATGCAGGAAAAAATAATTCAACATCTGCAAGACAATGCAAAGATGAACATTGTAAGATTAATAGGCATCAGTAAAAAAAGGAATCAATACAAGTAGTATAAAAAAGATACAGGAAGAATTAAGAATAGAAAACTTCCCAAATATGGAGGAACAATCTGATACTCTGGTAACTGAAGCATATAGAACTCCAAATGACATCAATCCAATTAAAACCACATCCAGAAATATAAAAATCAAGATCCCTCAAATCCAAGACAAGAGCAATATATTAAAAGCTGCTAGAGAAAAGAAACAGATCACATTTAAAGGAAAACCCATCAGAATAATTCCAGATTTCTCTTTACAAATCACTAAGTTAGAAGAGCATGGAGCAAAGTCCTCTAAGACAACAAATTCCAGCTCAGACAGCTATACCCTGCAAAACTATCTTTCAGGTATGTTGAAGAATCAAAATATTTCCAGGACAAAGAACAACTGAAGAATTTTATGAGGAGAAAGCCAAACCTACACAGAGTACTAAAAGATATTCCAGAGAGGGACCAAAATGACAAGTACTCCACAGAAAGAAGGGAAAGAACTCACCAAGTAGGGCAAACGATTAATTACTGGAGAAAAGGAGGTATACAACAACAGGCACATAACATGTTAAGCATAAGTCAATATATCTCAATCATAACCATCAATGTAAATGAACTCAATTTACCAATTAAGCAAAATAGACTGGCACAGAGGATTAGGAAGATAAATCCTAAAATATACTCTATTTGAGAAATATACTTAGCTCATATAAAAATTCATAGGCTGAAAGTCAAAGGATGGAAAACAATGCTACATGCCCTAGCACCTCAGAAAAAAGCAGGGATAGAAATCCTGTTTGCAGCCGGGCGTGGTGGCGCATGCCTATAATCCCGGTACTCGGGAGGCTGAGGCAGGAGGATTGGTGCGAGTTCGAGACCAGCCTGGGCTACAAAAGTGAGCTCAGGACCAGCCTCAACTGCATAGCGAGACCCTGTCTCAAAAAGACAAAAAAAAAAAAAAAAAAAAAAAAAAAAAAAAAAAAAAAAAAAAAAAAAAAAAAAAAAAAAAAAAAAAAAAAAAAAGAAATCCTGTTTGCAGAGAGTCTGAACTTTAAACCAAGATTGATCAAGTGAAATAAAGAAGGCCACTGCATACTGGTTAGGCAAAAAGTTCAAGAGGAAGAGGTAACACTCATAAATACGTATACACCCAACATGGGAACACCCTTCTATATAAGACAAATCATAATTGACATGAAAACTCTAATATCAAATACCACAATCTTAACAGGAGACCTTACCACTTTTTGACGTCTCAAAAAGATAGGTCAAGCATACAAAAAATAGCAAAGAAGTAGCAGAAATGAACCAGAACTTGTAAAAAATGGACTTAGTGGAATACAGTGTTTCAGCCAACCACATCTGAATACACACTCTTTTAAGCTGCACATAGAACATTTTCTAAAATAGACCACATACTAGTCCATAGGTCATGCTTAAGTATATGCAAGAAAACAGAAATTATCCCATATATACTATCTGACCACAGTGCAATGAAACTGGAAATAAATGAGAAAAGAAACCACAAAACCCCCAGAAATACACAGAAGTTAAACAACACCCTCCAGAGCAACCAGTAAATTTTAGGAATGATTTCTCTAAGTCTGTTGGATATATTGATGCTATTTTGCTAGGAACTACATTTTATCTGTATAGCAGTTTGGGGGGTGGCCATCTTCACAGTCCTGGTTCTTCCTATTCAGGAGCAGGGAATATCTTTGAATTTTGTGAAATCCTCTGTGATATTTCTATTCAGATTGTTGTAATTTTCATTGAATAGATGTTTTACTTCTTTAGTTAGCTTAATTGCTACATAGTTCATTTTCTGTGGCAGTATTTGCTGGGAACCAGGAAACAGTCTAGAATAGAAAAGGTAATCCTGGTCAACAAAGGCAAGATAGAAGGCATTATAATTTCTTACTTGAAATAATAGTGCAAAGTTACTGTGGTAAAATCAGCATGCTATTTACAAATAAATAAATAAATAAATAAATAAATAAATAAATAAATAAACCAAAGGGTCAATGGAATAGATTAGAAGATGCAAATGCAACTAAAAATACATTTAGCCACCTTATCTTCAACAAAGGGTCAAACATGCTTAGTTGAAGAAAAAAATAGCCTCTTTAATAAGTAGCGCTGGAAAAACTGGCTCTCTATATGTTGAAAACTAATACTTGACCCAGGTCTATCCCCAACACTAAACTAAAGTAAAAATGGATTTAAGATCTAAACATTAAAACAGAAACACTAAATCTCCTGGTAGAGAAAGTAGGTGAAACCTCGAAGATGTCAGGGTAGGCAAGCTGTGCATGAACATCAGGCAAACTTCACAGGCAATACTTGAGAGTCAACAACTGGGATCTCATCTTATTCAGAAGTTTTTGCACTTCAAAAGAAATTACCAACAGAGTGAAAGGCAACCCTCAAATTTGGGAAAATCTTAACTAATAATTTACTCAGATAAAGGTCTTCTGTCTAGAATTTATGAAGAATTAAAAAACATTAAAGCTCCAAAACATAAAGACCCAATCCAAAAATGGGTATGAGAGATGAACACACACTTTTCAGAGGAAGAAGTACAAGAAGCTAATATATACTTGAAAAAATGCTCTACGTCATTAGCCATTTGTGAAATTTAAATTAAAACAATTCTGAGATTTCACCTCACCCCAGAATGAATGGCTGTCATGAAGAAATCAACCAATAACAAATATTGGAGAGGCTTCAGGGAAAAAGGAACCCTTTACCACTGCTGTTGGGAATATAGACTGGTGCAACAGTTCTGGATATCAGTGTGAAGACTCCTCAAAAAAGTAGGACTGGAAATCCCATTTAATCCAGCTATCTCCCTTCTGGGAATTTTCCCAAAAGAACTGAAAACATCATGTCATAGTGATATATGTATGCCTATATTTATAGCAGCACAATCTGTGATAGCCAAATCGTGCAAACGATCAAAATGCCCATCACTTGAAGGATGGGTGAAAAAGTGTTATTTTTATACAATGGAGTATTTCTCAGCTAGAAAGAAAATTAAACTTGACACCTTGATATGTAAGTGAATGTACCTTGAATCTGTACTCATAAGTGAAATAAACCAGACCCACTTGTGCAAGTATCATCTTGTCTCTCTAGTGTAAGAACTCCAAAGAAGAAATAAAAATTGAATAGAATAAAATAGTTAAATGGAAAGTGAGTAGTTAAGTACTAAACAATGAAGAGAGTGAAAGGAGGAAAGATAGGAAATTTGCAGGGGCAAAAACCATGCATTTTGATAAACAAGATGGCTAAGGCAATGGTCCTAAGACTCTCCAGCAGGATTTTGAAAATAGCAGTCAATGGGTAGAGTTCTCACTCTGAACAACTATACATGCTGATATCTGTGAACTGAGCAGCTGAACTGATGATAACAATCTGTGGTGCTAAAATCATGCTTGACATTCCAGTCATTTTGGTCTTCTAAATGTGTACTTTTTCCAATGTCAGGTCAATGATTCTTACACTCTCTTTAAAGTAAACATTGGTGAAGAAATAATGATAATAAAAGAAAACAAGAGACAAGGAAAAATGTGATAGGATTATCCTGCTACAATGTTGTATATTTGTGATTTCTAAATTTCTGCATAAAATGTGTAATTTTTTCATACTCTATAGGTATTTAAAGTTTAGAATATCCATGGTTGTTGGAAAATTGCTGTTCCTTGTTATGTCTATGGCATGTGATATTCAGACAGATAGTGATGTTAAGCCCAATTGACTCTGTTACAGGGTGATAATATCACTAAACTTCTCTTCTGGATGTTTAACAACTAAAGTTTGCAGACCAAAAATTAGAGAAAAAGAGGAGCTACAATGATATTCAATATTTTGGCCCTAGTCCTTGAAGACCAATGAGGACTCAGGGCATAAGAGAACCTGTGCTGTGACATCTTGTAACTCAGGGGAGTCCCAGATTTTCTTATGAAAGCGATCATGGGGCCACAGAGGAAAGGGATCAGTGATATATAGTGTACCTAGGGAGAATCACTTAGAGAGGAAAGATCCTCTCAGGTTTTCACAGATAGCAAATTGATCAAGAAATAGTCTTGACTCATCCTGCTGGCTGATACAGACAAAACATCTCCAAGGTGCTGTACATGGTTTCAGAGTAAATCCTTGAGGAATTTGATTGACCTTGTCAGATACAAAAGTTAATTTTTTGTTATATAGGTCTTACTTTATCTTGGCCTTAGCCATCCAGTAGAAACATATAACCATAAGGTACAAAAAGTATTACCATATTAATATGTTTAGCGATGTAAGACTGAAGTATAAAAGGCTCAAGTCAACAACTTCAGACCTTCTCCAGTTCTACTAATAACCCACTACTATTATGGGCAATTGGACTATATTGGGCTACTCTGCTCAGTTCAAGTACCTATAATATTTGAGCTCCATCAAGTATAAAAGGTCCTTTAAAGACTTCTCCTTAGGCAGAACTAATAGCTTAGTGGACTAAAGGGCCTGCTTTGGCAGAGCGTAGTGGCCAGGGTTCGATCCCAGGCATGCCACACTGGCCCTACCAATGGGGTGCACTGAGATGTTGATTGAAAATGGGTGTAGTGGTGCGTGCCTATTATCCCAGCATTTTGGGAGGCTGAAAACAGGAGAATCACTATTAGTCTGCATCTGTGTAGTGAGACCTTGAATATCCTGCATCCCCTGTCCTAAATGCATAAAAAAAGTAAAAATAAAGACTTCTCCAAATTTAGCTTTGCTAGCAGCAACAAAACACCTATCTCTGACAAAATAAAACAAAAAAGGGGTATATAAATGAAGGATTATTTTGTAGTGAAAAAATATACATATGCATATACAAAGTAGTTAGGATACATATACAGTTGACTTCTGTTTCTTCAATGAGAAGAAAGATCTGTACTAATATTGTCTAGACAAGATATCATGTCTGCATCTTGTCCTCTGAATAACTATTATGAAGACAACAATATGCAGTATATTAATTATTATAACTATTCTAGTAACCTATTTTGAAACTGTTTCATTAAAATAAATAAAGCAATTAAGTAACATAAAGAATAATAAAATGGTCAAATGCAAAAAAAAATTTAGAATGCCTATTTTCTTCATTACTGGAGAAGTCAAACTGGTCATGCCTTGCCTAGAATTTAGACAATATGTCTTTATTGGTCTCCAGGCCCATGAAAGTTACATAATTGGGTTATAGAGCAAGTATGAAGATCAGTGATTTCCACCACAGATAAGTACTTTATCAGAAAGGAAGACATATTGGCAGTTTGTGTTTTTGTTAGAACAGCAGTTCTCAACCTGTGGGTTGAGGCCCCGGCGGGGGTCGAACGACCAAAACACAGGGGTTGCCTAAAGCCATTCCGAATCATAACTGTAGCAAAGTTACAGTTTTGAAGTAGCCACCAAAATTAATTTTTGGTTTGGGGTCACTGCAACATGAGGAACTGTATTGCAGGGTCAACGCGTTAGAAAGGTTGACAACCACTGTGTTAGAGGATAAAAAAAGAAAGAAATCCTGCAGATATTTCTCATATAGTATATCTTAGTTACTCTTCTCTTATTGCTGAGACAAATACCTAACATCCAAAATAAAGGAAGGAAAGGTTTATTTAGCTGACAGTTAGTGTAGGTTTCAGTCCATGCTCAGCTGGCTCTGAGGCACAGTGGCACATACAGAGAGCAGCTATTCATGACAGGGGCAAAGAGCAAAAAAAAAAAAAAAAAAAAGCAAAGGGAGCAGCAGCAGTGGCTGCTGGCAGACATCTGTCCCCTCCCTACTTTGTAATGTAGGTTACCTACCACGTAGCACTCACACCCACAATCCCAGCATTGGACCAAAAATCAGTCACAAACTCCAGAAGACATCCTATGACTGGGCATGAAGCTTTGGGGGGACAACTAGACACAAACCATAACATCCTAAGAAATTTTCTTTCATGAGATGAGGATAATTATAAGACTTGTTTTTCTTTTCTTTTTTCCTTTACCTGGTATACATTTTAATTCCATATTGTTTTACATCAGAAAAGACATTTTTATTTAAGCAGTAGTGAGTTTTCTGCTTTCTTAGAATTTTTTCTTTCAAAATTTTTGTTGAAATAATTATGTACAATTGTACATGTGATATTGTCTGTGATAATAAATAGATCTCTTAATAGATAATGAGCTTTTCTTTCTTTTTGGACACATGGCAGGATTTCACTTTTCCTTCAGTGGGTGCTTCACTACGTACCCTTGTTTCTGCCACATAAACTGAAAATTATTGCCCTATGGGTCTTGGTAACAGAGTGAGGAAGAAGAATGTGTAGAGCTTAAGCATGGCAACTTATAACTGCAAGGTTGTGTAAGAAATACACACATGCTGAGATTTTTGACATTGTTCATTATTGTAACATAACCCAGCATATTCTAACTTATACATTAGCAAAAAATTTTGTCTCCTTCTAGCTTGTCAAAACCATTCTATAATTTTAATAATCTTTTGATGACATTCAAATTTGAGACATTGTTGGAAATATGCACTATAATCTGCAAACATAATTTGATCATGTGTAACTGACACCTGAATCCGAATTGCTCTTGACATTTCCCTTCCCCTCCATGTAAAATACCCTGGGAAATCAACTGATATATTTTAAGGTTCATTAATGTTTTTGAATAAAGCTTACTTTATAACTCTAAGATGGTGTCTGATCATTTTCAAAGAGCTGTAAAAATAATACATTGAACTTAAAGTATTTGATTAAATTGATTATAATTATCCTCACTTTCAGATAGATAATCTATTGGGAGATTTTATAGGTTACATTACACTTTAGATACAGAAGTTCAAGTGTTCGCAAGCTTGACATTTTCTTATAAGACACCAGAGAAAATTCCAAGCCCTAAGAACAAAGCTATTTCTTGGTTTCCTCAAGACTTCACAAAGAGAAGGTATCTTAACGATGCATTCACTGGAGTCTTTGAATCGGGTACTGAAATCCTGAAATCCAATTGGTTTCTTTGTAGCAAGAGAATTAACTGTTGTATGGGTTCAATACTGATGCTACTACACTTGATCTTAGCCAAAAGGGTGAGAAGCAATTCAATACTGATGAAAGAAGAACCATTATCTTTTTTTTTTTTCAATGTATTTTAGTACATGTTTACACTATAGGATGAATACAATATGTGTGATTTTTTTTCTTTTTTGGCTCATTCAAGCTTCCTTAAGGGCTGGTGTGGTGCTGCTTGTAGAATTGAGGGTCAAACTGTGGCCCCTTGCACCTGACTGCATTTGCCCAGTGATGCTTTAAACAACCGCAGCTAAGCAGCAAGCCCCTCTGCCTTTCAACTTTGAATCACTTTCTGAGCAATTTCCATCAACTGAGACAAATTCATTCTTGCAAACCCTTCCAACTCCTGCACTTCTGGGGGGCCCACTGAGCAAAATATAACTTTTTGGTTTTAAGCCCTCCTGCAGGCAGGCTTCCTGCCTAAGGAAGGTGAAGATTTTCTTGTAATGAGGCAGGAAAGCTTGAGAAGGTTCAGCTCACTTGGTTTACATGAGATGGACAGTTAGTTAAGGCCTGATATGTCTCTATAGACAAAATCTGGTGGATTCTAGTAAAAGGAATCTGAGAGTAATCAAGCATGTTCACTATAAGTTTTACCTATATGATTACCTGGGTTTTGATATCTTGTAAAGAACAAATTTTCTGAGAAATTACAGCATGTATAATGAAAGGATGAACATTTCAGCTAACAGGTAAATTTATAAACTTTTTTGAGGCATAGCAATTATAACCCACTGGCTCTTATACTCCATTATTTATGGAGTCTGATCGTTTGCTATAAGTCTTTCTAGCTTTATTTATACTTATCTAAATTTTGAGAACTTACAAAAACCAGATTAATACCTTATTTTTATGGTCAGTGCTTCTAAGTAATTTAAGTACAGCATGGCATATTTTCTTAATTATATCTTTTGAGAAACAGTGACATCATCAAGTTATTTTTTACTTGTATATTTTTGAACTCAAAACTTACCTGTAGTAAAAGAATAGGGAAACACTTTTGTCTTTTAATTGAAAAACACCTGTAATGTTGACTGAAATCATAACATTTAAAAAAAAAGTCTAACAATTTTTACCAATTAGAACACATACAATATATCATAAAACATTAACAATGTAAAAAAAGAAAAGCAGATAGATAAGATCATGGATGTTTGCCTCTCAGCCCAGCGGAACCCATGTTAACTGCCAATACAAGGAGAAAGCCTTTTAAACTAGATGCTCATGCAGATGTGTCAGTTACCCAGCCAGTGGCCCCACTTGCAAACTGGAGTGTACTCAGTGTTTTCCCTATTTCTGGAAGTTCACGTGTCCCAAATAAAGTAGAGTTGGTGAGATATAAAAGACCAGTTTGTTTGAGATAATACCCAATGACCATGGAAGATAAAGGGATTAAACTTCACATTTAATAGATCCCTGCTATGAAAATTTCTGAATATTCTTTTTATAATTATAAACTTTAAAAGATTATTACATCCCATATCCATTTGCAAATGTCTCAATACCTGTTCAAACTATAAGATATCAAATTATTACTGTTTACTTGGCAAAAACAATTTTGACTGCATTCATAATTATCCTGCTGATGTTATTATTTGGTCCATGCATGTTTTATAATTTCTTTGGTTTGTCTCCTCCAGATTTAAAACTTCCATACCTACCCAAGATGAAAATTCCTGGTGCCTATTGAGGGCCTTTACATAGAACCTCTTTAGAGTATTTCTGTATCACAACTACAACCCCCTTCAGCCTGAAGAAGCCAGAGTGGTCATTGCCCATGGTTCCCTCACAGAAGTTCAGATTACTTCTTCAGAGGGGGGAATGTTGTAGGCAGCTGAATTAGATAGAAATATGCTAGGCAGTCAGACAGAGCCAGGGCCTCAAGGAGAGAAATGGAAGTCAAGATGACTTTGCAATTTGGAAGAGACAGACACTCCCATATGGAGCACACTTCAAGACAAAAGAAGAAACAAATACAGCTACATACTTCCTTAGGGATGGGCATCAAGGATTGATATTCTAAATAGGTACTAATCACCTTGAAAGAGTACAAATGAGTCATTAAACCAACACCCAACAGGTAAAGACCCTGTTCCATATTCATGCCCTCTTGCTACATGACTGGCTTCTCCATTTGATTCCAATTCAATCAATTTTACCTGAGCAATGGTGTTTATAATATCACTGGTTGACCATAGTTTTATCTCACCTCATGCCCACCTGAGTGAGTTTCCATGTCTTCTCCACAACATTAAACCTGCCTCACCACATGGTTTTCCTCTATAAAAGTCCCTGGAAGAGACAGCTTCAGGGAACCACTAGGATACCCTCCTCTCCCTCTCTTAGACAGGAGCTTTCTTTCTCAAAATAAATATATTCTGCTCATAAAAAAAGAAGAACCATCATCATACTAGGAAATCTAAACATAAACTATTTTATATTTTATGAACACAGGATTAGAATGACAATCACTTAAATATGTAATAGTTTAAGACCTTGTCAGTGCATTTATTTTACACCATGATAAAAACGTTTTTTTTGAGTTAGCATTGCATATTTAAAGCCGTAAATGGCTTATGTTTTCTTTCATGATGCTTTCTTTGTAGAACTTGTGCTACTACCAGTTCCGTTTTGGTTGGCCTCTTCTTTTTTTATATGCTCATGTCTTTGCTTTGGTTCTAATAGGGCTTCTGTGTTTGAAAAGTGTGTTTCTTTTATGTGACGAGTCTCTGCATGAAATTTGCTAAGTGAATTCGGTAATGAGATTCTCATAAAATAATCTATTTTTTTAATTTCCAAATTTCTGACTTGTCTCATTTAGGTATTTGCTTACTGACAACAGCAGGTGTTGCCTAGAAAATGAAAATTGTTTGTTGAATGTTTTTGATAGCATGTTTCTCTATATTTGAAAGTACATTATTACTAGTCTTGCCAAGAACTTGCTGATTATGAAAATCTGTCCATTTGTGAGTGTTTATTTTTTTCTTTCATAATTTATTTCTATTTAACACATTTTCTCTATAAATAATTACAAGAATTTTTGCAAAGAAGGTGGTATTTGAAGTCTGTATTATGATACGTTATTTTATTTCTGAAAATATGGAATCAGTGCATGTCATTAAAAAGCATACATATAAAGTAATTTGGTGAACCTTCCTTTGAATGCAAGAAAAGAATATATATTTAAAAATCGCTATGTACCATGAAAAGTTTCTTGTTTTTAAGCAATCTTTATTTACAAAATTTTTCTTTCTAAATTATATTTATTTAGTCTATAAAAATTGTACCTTGATTTTAAATAATCAAAGAAACTACTGCATATTATAAATTTTTGAAATTTAATAGGGTGTGTGTGGGTTTTTTTTTTTTTTTTTTTCAATTGCTTCTCTCAGAACATCTGAAAGGGAAAGAATAATGACTCTTCCACAGTCCTGGAATAATTTATGTTGCCAAAACTGTGATACAATCTTGTACTTATTACGTTTGGCATTCTGGTTGTATTATTCAACCTCTTATATGCTGAGAACACAAAAGGATATTTGGAGGATCATACTAAGCTTCATGTAAGACTTTCATTCTCTTTGAAATTAAAACTTAGGCCAATTCTCTTCCTAATTTTAGCTTAAGATGGATATATCTAAAGGATCTCTTTTTTACAAAGAATTGAAATGTCAGAATAATAAATCAAGAACTGCTGCGTGGGTTAAACATAATACACATTACTCTTCCAGCAATGTAAAATGTGGCCTTTTCGAGTTTTTCTGATTGATTGATTCAGATGATGTGAAAAATTGATGTTAGACTCAATAGAATAATGAAACATCGGAAACACCACATTAAGGACCAATAGCCTTCATTCATTCACTCATCATTCATACACTGAGCTTCCTTACTGTGTAAAAACCAGAGAAGCAGAGAGAGAGATACAGAACTAGACTGCGATACACTGCACATCTCTTCATACCAGAATCATAAAATCTTTACCTATTAGAATATAAGAAATAAAAATGACAATTCACTATAATGCAAGTAAAGCGAGAAAGAAATGACATATTTATATTACTCATTCTTAGCATATGACAGGTACAAATAATAGAAGTTTCAGAAGATCAGGGTTGCAAAGCAGTGTCTGAAGGTGCCCGGGCATAGGTAAAAGTCCCAGGCTAGCAGCTGTGCCTGTCATTAGCAAGCAGCATCCTGACAGCAGAACCTGTGTCTTGCTTAGCACCATGATGCTTTTCTGAGCAGGGTTCCTTCAGTCAGTGTGAAAACTCACATTTTGTTCAGTAAATAACAGAGAAATTTGTTTCTCTCCAGTGCATCTGATGATCCTTCCAAGCTGGGCTGTGAGAAACAATGGGTTCTGTTGTTTTACAATAATAGAGGCTAGGGAGCTTGTAATTTTGAGAACACTGAGTGAGGTGTACATTTTATTTATTTCTTTGAGAAAATTGCTATTTGAAATTATAGGGAAGATTTAAATATGGTATCTATCTCTTCATTCTATTTTTTCTTCACCATTTTTTATAAGAACATTTCTATGGTATGTAATGTTTACATTCCTTGTGGGGAGCTGGGGCCTGTACACAGCATTTCCTAATTCCTCCTCACATCCCCTTTTCTCTCCCTTCCACCCCCTTCTCTGGGTCTCCTTTCTATTTGAGGAAGATCTATTTCCCTATTTTGTATTATTTATCTATTTTCTATTATTTGAATTTTATTTTGCTCTTTGTTTTTCCAGTTTTTTATTTAAGAGAAACCATATAATAAATATGGGTCTCATTTAGTTCATAGACTCAAGATGCACGTATTTTCCTACAAATGACTCATTTTTCTTTGGAGATGGTAGTGCCCCAATTTTCTATCCATTCATTTTTCATCATTCTTTAAAAAATGCACTTACCTGAGAAACATTGCCTAACTAGTTCCATTTCAATAAAATTGAGAGGTAGTAGGATGGAAGTGAAATTTATTTAATAACATATACATTAGATTGTGCCATTTATCTAAACTTAAAAGTGGCAATTTATAATGGAGCAGTATATTAAATAGATCTCCTCTGTCTCCATTTGATTAAGGATCTCAAGAACAAAAATAATGTAGTAGACACCAATATCCCAAACCTTCCCAAGATAGATGTTAGGTCATTTCACCTGGTTGTGCTAAGATATGGTTAATTCAGTTTCACCTATTAGTGGTTAGTCATTTCCAGCTATAAAATCATAAAGTGAGAAAGATCAATGCAGACAGTTTTGAGCATGCGTTAGAGTGTTGCTGGGAAGACCGCTTCCTTCCACACCTTAAGTCCAATGGAAGGGGCCATAAGAAGACCTCTGCATCCCACCTAGCTGGTGGGGAGAAATTCATCCAAAATAATTCTGCAGTGACTTTAGCCCATCAAAGAGCAAAATGTTGGTGAGTTCCAAGGCTGATAACCATCAGGCACCATTGAAAAAAATTAATTTGAATCACATGTGTGTCTCATATGATATGAACATCTTTACAAGTTACTCAATACTGCTTTTACTCTTCAATTTTTTTTCTTGACCTCTACGCCAGAAGGGTCATATACTTGGATTTGTAGCTCATTATACAATGTGATACCAGCTCAGTATGAGTAAATAATTGATTATCCCATATTTTTATGACTTTGGAATATGAAGAATATACGTTTACATGGAATACTGAGATACTTTTAGCATATATAAAAATATGGGCTTTTAAATTTCAAACACTATTTTAAAGCTGGCATGCATAGCAATCATCTTTACATAACGAAAGATAATATGAAAGGCCATGAATTAGGTGTTTGCCTAGAATTCTCCTTCATTAACTTGTAACTTACTCCCAATTCTTTAGATTTTCCTAACCTCTCACTCAGCCTTGAGAAATACAAGCAGCATTTTTCCACTTGCTTACTGAGCCCCTCCTTAGGGGAGCCTTTCCTGCTGGTAATTTTAAGTGCCAAGACTTGCATGAGGCTGTCTGCTATTCTACTGGTGATGCTTTTAGATTTCTAACCTTGCTTGGATTGCTTCTGTATTTCTCTGTCTTCCATCAGTTTTCTCCTATGCTTTTATGTTTCCAAGGGAGCCTTCAAATTTTATATGCACTAATTTATATAGTTATTTATTGTACTTGGATTAGATGTAGCACATTCACTCTGTACAGTAGTACATTGTTATTTATATATTTTAGTACTAGGGATTGAACTCAGGACTTTACTACTTGCCAGGCAGGTGCTGTAATTACTGATATATATCCCTGGTATTTTAATTTTTTTTTTTTTTTTGAGAAGGAATTCCCTTAGGTGCTAAGTTTCCAAGGCTGGGCTCAAATATGCAGTCCTCTTGGCTCAGCCTCCCAGAGTACTGGAAGTACAGGCTTGTGCCACCATACCTGGATGGAACATTTATCTTTTACTTAAGACACATTTGTTCTGGCTAGGATTAATTAAAACAAAGTCCTTAGTCACTGAGGTGATCTGTAGGACTAGTAGGAAGAAAAATCCTGCAAATGTAAAATGACAATAGCATTTTAAGACTTTTCAGTGTATGCAAGTGGTACAGGATTGTCCCCTAAAATGTAAATACTTAACTATTTTTGTGTTTGAGTTTTGCGAACAGTACGTTCTGTGAGCTTTGTGTTTGTTATGCTTTTTATTAATAAATATTTCTGACACATAATTGTTGCATTCACATTAAGGAATTGGTCCATTTATTTATTTGTCTGACAGATCCAGCATATTATCTTCAACTTCCATTTTATATGCTTGTTATTTGGCATGATTGGGATATATGTGAAAATGATCTGTGCTAAATTGCCCTAATCGCAGAAACAACACACATGTGTGCACACACACACAAACTCAAATACTAACACTCAATATATTGTCTAGCAATTTACAAAAGTATGATTTCATGGCCAAACACCTGTTTACTGGTGGACAAAAGACAAAGACATATTATAAGAAAAAGACTTTCAGCAGAAGTTGTTTTTAGGAAGACCACTTGTCAACATGTTTTGCATAACATTTATAAAAATTGCTAATGCTGCTACTGTCCATTCAAGCATGTGGCAAAGTGTCTGCATGGTCAGAAGCACCTGCTATGGAGCCCTGGGCCCCTGTTTTGGTACGACCTATCACCTACTCCAAGTGCTCAGGTTTTGAAACTCTGTTTTAGAGACTGTTTCAATGACTGGTTTCATTTAAAACTTTTATGAGTGATGGCGAAGATGAAGTGCCTGGTAAAATGTTCAGGTTCACAGATGACATTAAGCTTCTCTGAATGATTAAATGCCATCCTGATAAAGATAAACTACAGAAAGATTGTCCTGGCTAGAGTGTATGGTGAGGACAGCAGATGACCAATGCTATGTGTGTGTGAATGTAGCATATGAAGAAAAATAATGTGAACTATATTTATATGAGAATGATTCCTGAACATGAATGATGGCACAGAACGTAGACTTGAAAGTCACTATAATGTCCTCTTCCTGAAGTGCGTTCCTGGAGTCTGTGGTGGTAAACACACAAGTTACTACAGCTTTGGGAGTTAGCATCCATACTGTTGCAAATAAAGAAGAAAGGCAGGAGTAAATTGAGTATTTTTTAAGTGTTATTTATTTAATTTCCAAAACAATACTGTGATAATTTCTTTTTTATGTATTTGGTACAATATCTACAGGATCCACAAGGTTTCACTACACGGATCAGACTTGTACTGATCCCCCTGTTCTTAGCCTCCCAAGTGCTGGGATTACAAGTGCATACCACCACTCTAAGTCTCAGTCACCATATCAGCATGCCCCAGGGGCGGAGCCAGCACGGAAATGCTGGTATAATTTCTAATGCATGTTATAGATGAAAGAACTGGTACTCAGTGAGTGATTTTTTTTTCAATTCTTTTATTGTTTAAGTTTAACAATGGTTATATTACATATTTTCATCATCGGATCAGTTTAGATTAATACATATAGGTATATAAGATTGATCAAACAACTAAACATTAACCTTTCTAAATCCACATTACTTTTTTTTTTCTTTTCCCCCTTTTTTTCTTTGAAAGTTGACATATTGCATATTGTCC